>JALPQI010005254.1:0-61346 GCA_025490895.1 Thaumatotibia leucotreta | reverse complement strand
AACGTCGGTTACTAAAACAACAATAAACTAAGCTCCTAAATTATGATGATGAGAAACACCACAGTAGACTGTTTCTAAGTTATGACTAGAACTTGGACTTATTATTCCGAAGTTAAAAGAGTATTGGCCTCAAGTAACCATTATTTAGGGAAGTGTTTTCCTTTGGTATATATTATTATCATCATCTTATCAGCCGAAAGCCGGTCTACCTCAAAGATTGCCACGATGACCGGTCCTGCGCCACCCGCATCCAGCGGACCTTCATCGATTCTAGGTCATCAATCCACCTTGTGGCCGTGTGTACGCCGTGTGGTGATGGCAGTAAGAATACATTTGTCACCACCCCAACTCCTCCTGCGGGTGTCGTAAGAGTCGACTAAGGGATTGAAGTGTCACTGACCATTCCACAAGATTGATGATGGGCAGCAGCGTCATCCTAGTGGACACATTACTGCGATCGCCAATCCGCTTGCCCAGCCTGGCGATTATGGGTATTTACCTCCTAATGCGTCTATACGCATAGTTAATAGGAGAGGCCTACGTCCAGCAGTGGACTAACATAGGCTGATGATGAATCCACCTTGTGGGGGGCCTATCCTCGCAGCACCTTCTGGTACGCTGGCCACCACTAGATGGTCTACGTGTGATGTGCCCTGCCCACTAGGGATAAGTGCCCACTGGTCCCACTGCCACTTCAGTTTAGCGATTCGGGAGAGCTATACCGTGAAGACACATTTATCAGCATGCGTACGCATTTTGTCTAATAAAATTGGCCGTTTTACCCTTTAATGGGTATTGGCAACATATTTGCCGTCATATAAAAAACAAAACCATATCAATTGATAAATATGTAAGGTTCAAAATTGAATGCTTTGACAGAGCTTTCAAATGGTCAAAGAGTTAGTATGAAACGTGTAAGCATGCGTACGCGTGCGGAAAGCTGGACGCGGTCCCATACTAAACTGACATTTTCTATATGCGTACGCATGCTGATAAATGTGTCTTCACCCATATCGGTTACTTTAGTTCTGCTGCAGGTGGTCTCTTTTCTAATATGATCTTTCGTACGTTTCTTTGATATATGACATTTCACGCGTTCTTTGCACGCGTACAATTGTGTGATACTAAAACCTACCTCTTGAATCACTCTATCTATTAAAACCGCGTTCTAAATCCGTTGCGTAGTTTAAGGATTTAAGCATATTCGTACATAGGGACGGACAGACGGCAACAGCGACTTTGTTTATATTAGTCACAACTTAATACATAAATAATAATAAAAAAAATCTACTAAGGGACTTTAATTATAGACAAGATTAACATATATGTATTATTAAGATAAAATTAATTACTAACTAAAATTATACTAACATTTTTAAATAAACAATTTACCTATAAAAAGTAAATGCCTTCCAAAAGATCAGCCTGCAGCATGGTGCCCATGACACTGGCGGCATTACCTCGCTGAATCGCTAAAGAGATTCTTTGCGCGAGGTAAGCGCCAGCCCTTGGGTCACCAGGATGCTTAGCCAAGTTGCCAATCGCTTGCGCTTAGTAGCGTATCGTAGTTTTCCCTCTCTGTCACTCTTTTATATCAGTGCGACAAAGACAGGTAGCTGCCTTTCGTTTACGATTGACGATTAAGCGTTAGCTATTGGCAACTTGGCTAAGCACCCAGAAGCGTTGTGCAGCCGGGACGACATGGCCCTCATGAACATATTCATGTCTGCCGACCAAGGTCCCAATGTTATTGTTCATCATCAGCCAATTGACGTCCACTGCTGGACATAGGCTTCCCCCAGAGAGTTCCACAAAGATCAGTCGTCAGCTGTCCGCATCCATTGGACCCCCGCAACCTTTACCAGGTCGTCGCTCCATCTTGTGGGGGGGCTTCCCACGCTGCGCCGTCCAGTGCGTGGTCGCCACTCGAGAACACGCCGACCCCACCGGTCATCGGTCATGTTATTGTTAGAATCATTGATTACTGATCATTGAAAAGATCACACAAATCAAAAAGATCCAGGAAAAAATGTGATTTGTTCTTTTTATCTATTTAATTAAAAGCATGTCGTCGCTTAATGACATCACAAGCCTGAATTAAGCTTACTGTGGGACTGCAATGCAACACGCAAATAGAAGCCCTCGCCGCGATTCGAACCCAGGACTCCTAGCTTCGCAGGCAAGATTCATTACCGACTGTCACGAGTCAAAAGCTCGGGTACGCTTGTACCCACGACAATAACAGGAGACAAATGCCCACACTTGCACGAAGTGTCACTTACGGTTATTACTAGTGCCGAACTTAGTTTGGACTTTGACCAGTTTTGTTGAAGTAAGCAACTTTACCTTTCGGTTTCTGATTCACTCAATTGATCAAATAGTTCATGTCTAATAGAACATGCTATCTATACTTTAGAGTCTTAGATGATGGTCTTAAATATGGCCTTGGATTTATTTTAAACTAAAATTCTTCAATTATTTAAGAAAGTTTTTATTATCGATGGCAAAAAGCGAGAACGTAGTAACCGCCACCTGGCCGAAAAAAATTTTTTTGCATATTCGGAATCAGCGAATTTTTCTGCGTCGACTGGTCTGGGTCCCATGGCTCTACGACGCTTAGAAAAAACTGAACTACGTTGCAAAACGAATGTATTTTTTTGACGATGCCCACATCTAATTGCTGTAAACACCCAAATAGTAGCAATTTTCTAAACGAGTACATTTACGCCAATTTTGTTTTTTCATAAATCAAAGCGTGTGGTGGTAACAGCGTTGCCGAAATTTTATTCTGTGGCGGTTACAGCATTAATGCATGTAGTGAAAAAAATACGAACCAAGTTTACTACAATTACCCTAAAATAAATTGTCAATGATTGACGCTTACTACATTTCATTCGAAAATGAATTAGCACCAAGCCACAGTAACGACATTTGAAACACAACGTGATGTGGGTACCGCTTGAAGATACAGCAATAAAAATGTGCGCTCGCGGCGATGTGCCTCGTAAATACGACCTGTGATTTAAACTACTGGCGATCACGGGAGCGAGTGGATGTACGTAGTCTGTGTACTCTCTGTGTCCGCGAAGTGAAAACGAATTCCATTGGAATGCAATTTTTAGGTTCCTATTTTAATTTCAAGTGATATTCTGCCTAAGAAAAATTATACCAAGTTTTTATTTAAATAAATAATAACAATTTTATTTTGTACGGTACCATAGTAATGATAACGTTTAGTTATTTAAGTAAAATATTAATGGTTCAGTGAGATTACTTCAAAGATTTTTTTTATAATTGATGTGATAGTTGTGTTCAAACAATTGTTTAAGAATTATGTTGAAAATTAAATAATAAGAAATACTTTCTTGCTAAGCAACAAAGAGCTTGTACTGGTTAAAATTGATATTAAAAATGCCTTCAGCTCCATCGGTCGCGATGCTTTGTTAAGAGAGAAGCAAAAAAAACTTACCTGGATTTTATTCCTATCTCTGGCAAGGTTACAGCAGCCCTTCAGATTGAATGTACGCGAAGCACAACATATTGTCTGCAATAGGTTGCCAACAGGGTGATCCACTCGGGTCCGCCTTTTTTTAGCCTTGCAATCCACTCTATTAACTCGACACTTGGCAGTAAACTCAACATGTGGTACCTGGACGACGGTAGCCTCGGGGGCGACGCAGAGTCTGTTTTGAGTGATTTGATCTCCTTTGCTGCTAAGTTTAGAGAAATAGGTCTTGAGCTGAATATGGGAAAATGTGAGCTCAGTCAATGTAAGCAGGTCCCAAATTATTAGCAATTTTGAGAATGTCTGTCCAGGTATCAAGGTGATGAACGCGAATTCTCTTCATTTACTTGGAGCCCCTGTATGGTTTTGTTGATGCCCAAATTCAGCGTTTCTCCCAGCATTCAGACAGTCTGCTCAAGGTCTTCTCGCACATGGCTTTTTTCATTCTCTGGTTCTGTCTCCTCATGCCAAAGTTGACGTATGCCATGCGATGCAGTCCTTTTTGGAAGTTTCCGCAACTGTGTGAGAAGTTGGACAGTTTGATACACACCACAATGCAAAACATTTTAAATATCAAACTGGATGAGAGGCAGTTAATCCAGGCAACTCTTCCAATACGGTTTGGTGGCTTAGGTCTACGGTGGGTGTCGAGTATTGCTATTCCCGCTTTTTTATCGTCTGTGCACAGTACGCTTACTCTCGTAGGAAGTATCCTCAATCCATCACTACTTGATTTCGAGGTAGCATATTTGGCGGAGGCAATAGATGTTTGTAGTTTGGCCTGTCTGAGCGACGAATTTCCATCAGGGCGGGGCATACAGAGGGCTTTGGACGAGCCTCTGTGCCGCGGGGCACAGTTGGGTTTGCTTGACTACACCACCTCCTCAACTGAAAAAGCCCGTCTGCTTGCAGCGTCGGAAAGGGAGTCGGGATATTGGCTACAAGCTTACCCTTCCAGGAGTTGCGCCACATTGCTGGACAATAATTCCCTAAGGTTGGCTGCTGGGCTTCGCTTGGGTGCGGATATAGTTGTCCCCCACTTTTTGTCCTCCAGTTTTTAGGGCTACCTCGCTATCACGCAAAAAAGGCACGATGGTTGTCGAGTTGCGGAAAAAGCCCAGGATAACTAACTAACTAACTAAGTTGTCCCCCACCGTTGCTATTGCGGTGGTGAGGTAGACTCCCGGGGTGGCCACGGCCTCTCCTGTCGGAGGAGCGCTGGTCGTATACCTCTCCACGCCAGTCTGAATGACGTGATCCGTCTTGCTTTTGCCAGCGTGGGCGTGCCTGCCGAGCCCCCTGGCCTGGCTTGTGACGATGGCAAGAGACCAGCTGGGATGACGCTCATACCGTGGCAGTTTGGGAGGCCGCCTATTTGGGATGCGACGTGCTTGGACACCCTCGCGCCTTCACATGTATTGTGGCCACCACTTCGGTCAGGGTGGGTGCGGCGGCTTTGGCTGCGGAGGTCTTAAAACATCGGAAGTACACCGGCCTTTGTGGTGGCCATGAGTTTGAGGCTTTTGCGGTGGAGACTCTGGGGTCGTGGGGTCCTGGCGCCCACAAACTTTTTAAGGAGTTGGGGAAAAGGCTGTCTGAGGCAACGGGTGACCATAGGGCTGGCTCATTTCTTGGCCAGAGGTTAGGCATTTCCATCCAGCGAGGAAATGTAGCCAGTGTTATGGGCACTCTCCCACAGGGAAGCGACTTGGGGGATGTGGTAGTTTAAGTTAGTTTTGTTTAAGAATGATTTGTGTTTTTTTTTCTAATACCTGTAAACAGTATTGTTTGTAAATATATTAAAAGTAATACTTACATTCAAAACATATTTTATAGTTAGTGGGCTTAATAGGTAGTGAGTTTTATATCGGTAAAAGTTATTTAAGAGACAATTTAATGCCAAAATTGAGGATAAAATCTAAAGAGTTCTAAAGTTTTCACGGGAATATTGACCTTTATTACCTATAATAATATTATTTAATTTTAGCTGATAACAATATTATAGTCTGATTAACCCTAAGTATGTTTGTTTTAGCATGATACAAGGTTGTGATTTTATATAAGAGATTTTATTAGCCTTTTGAAATGTTATAAGCAACACAGGTTTTAAGTTACTTTCATAATGTTTTTATACAGAGTAATTGAGACTAGGTAGTGTTTGATATATTAAGACTGTAATTGTTGCATCTGAGCTTTTAATTTGTAAGAAACCAGCATTTAAAATTTGTAAACATTTTTTAAATTTATGTTAACAAAAGTTGATGCATACTTAAGTCGTTTTGTTTTCACTGTTTTTTTTGGCGGTGGACACTTACCACATTTCTGTTAGTCCTATAAAGAACGTAATGACATTTTACGTCAAAATTATTGCATCTTTAGAATAAATATATGCATCATTACAGCGTTTCTGCTTTATGGACATTTTACTCGTTTCACTATTTTAGTACATTTACTTCTGGCGTTTACAGCGTTTTCGCGTAACGAAAAAAAAAGTTCAGTTGTCGTAACCGCCACTAAGTCGTAAACCAGTCTTTTTTGTTAAATATTAAATATGACAGTTGAAAGAAAACCATAAGTTATAAATTAGATCCAAACATCAAGTATTTTTGTTCATAAATGAAAGAGTTATGTTTTTTTTTCTTGAAATCGAAAAGTTTTTTGGCTCTGGTGAAAAGTTTGCATTTTGGCGGTTACTACGTTCTCGCTTTTTGCCATCGTTATTATTATTTTATGTGACGAAGGTAGACAACTGAGTTTTTAGCTCACCTGATGGAAAGCAGGAACTGAGGCCCATGGACATAGCGATCAGAAAATCGCCTATGCGCTGCCTACCCTAAGGACTTAGATGGATTGCCTCTATTACACCCGGCTATCTTAGGTACCCCCAAACTGAAACACAGCAGTGCAAACACTGCTATTTAGCGGCAGGTTAACGGGTGTATTGAATATACATAAAACCGATGGCAACTTTAATGCATAGGTATTTTTGCGCCTGACTATATATCCCCTTTATTATTGTATACTGATTTATAACATTCGTAATAATTATAAATTTTCAAACCTATGTTTCTCACAATATTTGCACTTTGTACTCTTTCAGTTGAAATTGTATCCTATTACACCTAGCGTTAGACGTCGTATTGTGTATAGCTTATGTTTTCTATCTCTTTAATAGTTCTGTTAACTCTTATTTAGAAATAAATCTCTAGGTCTTTTTCTGTTAATGTTTTCGTACATTATACGCTATCCTCATTTGTTTATGTGACTGTTTGTGTTCTTAATAAATAAAAAAAAGACGGTGGTAGCTATCCGGGCGGACCCTGCACGAGGTCCTACTACCAGCAAATACAAGCAGCAGTAGTTGTTTTACTTGAATTTCAAATAATACGTAATACGGGATCGGAAGAGTGAATATATTTTTCAAATCAGGTGTGATACGACATCAACTAAAACTTCATGACTCTTATTGCTATACACATAAAGTGCACAATAGGTCAGTTTGCGATGGCGCCTGCTACCGCGAACACCGAATTTTATAAATTTCGGGGATTTATCTCTGTCACTCCAACGAAAGCGTCATTAGAGTAACAGAGAAAAATTCCCGAAAGCGGATTTCGTAGTTCGTTGTAGAGCCGCAGAGCGCCTACCGTAAACCACAAACGAAGTGTTGCCTCCCTCGCCCTTGTGAATTTGTACGTAAGTATGACAGGAAGGCAATACTTCGTCCGGTGTTCGCGATAGGGCCTCGGGTTCCAGAAAGCGTGTGTCGCGGGTTGCAGCACAATGTGACTCGTTAGTGTATCTTTATCAGCACAGCCACGTCAGTATCGAAAATCGAAAAATCGTCGATAAGATGTTATTTGCTTAATAGTATATTCACAGATGTCATATATACCATAGATCAAGCAAACGTAAGTAGTGTATTATTGGTGCAGCTGGATCAGATAAGATCCAGCTGCACCAAAAATACACATTCGAATACTAATTTGAATCGATTCAAGAAGTTATCATTCAAATACACATTTAGTGGAACACTTATTTGAATCGATTCAAGCTGACATTTTACTCCAGAAGTAGCATTTATCCATTCGAATATTGTATTTATTTACACCAATGGTACCAAGTCTACGAAACATTTATCTTTTCTGATTACTCGCGCTGATACTCGCAAACCAGTATAATATATACGCATTCGCTTAGATTTTAAATAACAGTTAGTTATTAAAACACCACAATAGTGTTCAGTGTTTATTAGTTTAACATCGTGACGTCCGTGTAGATGACATTGATCAATAATAACTTCAACAGTGTCTCCTACATTGAAGTCCATTTTTTATTTATCACCGAAAACATGTTCTACGTCGGATGAAGACATTTTCTCAAATGAAGCCGTGTAAAATATTCAACCTTCATTTATATCCTCAAGCAGGGTTTCAGGAATGGTAATAAATCATGGAATTCGTCATGTGCCAACTCGATTCGTAAAGCTTTCGTGGGGTTTTTAACAAGTATAAAGTAATTTGTATCACAATCACTAGTCTCATAGTACACTTCAAGTTTCGTGTTCCTTTTTTCATCATCGGATAGTATATCCCATGTGTATATTTTTGTGGTAATTTTCTGAGGATAATCATTGATTAAATGATATTTTTTGTTTCCAAATATGTATTTTATTTTTCCAAATACATTCATGTTTAATATTTTATGAAAATCGTATATGTCTAATGAAACCATTTCGAGCTTATGTGACGTCCGTGTAGATGACATTGATCAATAATAACTTCAACACTGTCTTCTATCTCCTACATTGAAGTCCATTTTTTATTTATTATTCAGTTGCGTTTGCTTCAAGTGACTTTAGGTTTGATACTAAAATTATTGATAATAGTATTGTGTTTTATGGGTCATATATAATATAAAAAAGAAACCACATGTATAATATCATAAACATACTTTATTTTGTAAAAAAACATTATTTTCTATACACCACTTATTCATACATGATACATTCTTAAAAGCACAAACCTTTGTATGATATATACAATTTTGAATATCAGAATTAGTTGAATATTTTTCACATAAAGTCTTTAAATTAGGACAATCAAAATATTCTAAATTATAAATGTTATTACATTCTGTTATTTCTTTCACCCACTGCACTTTTTCATAACCTTTTGTATAAATGTGTTTATTTTTACAGAAGTCCACAATCAAATTCTTATAATTAAAGTATGGTACATAGCCTTCATTCCATAATATTCCTCTGTATTTTTCGACCCATGAGACTTGTAAACGTTCTTTCTTTGTTAAGGCATAGAACGGATGCGGTGGTCTGATGAGCAACACAAGAAAACTGTTTTGGTAAATAATAGCTATTTCTTTGGGTATAAATTGATTGTTATCATTTTTAAATCCTTGAACATCCAAAATCACATTCATGATAATTTCCGAACTATATTACTCAGAGGTTTATACTCTACAAGACGATCGTTTATAATCAAACAGTAGGCTGTCGTATTTTCAGGTATGTCTTCTGAGGACTCGATTTCTAGTCGAACGTCAACTGGTCCAGTTTTTAATGAATCGTTTTGCCTTGAGCAGTCAATAACAAATAGCGGAGTTTTTCTCCCAAAAGTGTTCAGGGCAAGCAGAGGATCGATACTGAGGCCATAATACGACTGACGGAAATTAGCATACATTTCGTATAATATACTAAATTTATCTTCACTAAATTTTAAATTAAGTGGATCATATGGAAAATACTGTGAATTTAAAAATAACTTAACGTTAGTTATATTGCAGTGATCAAATACAGAGGAATTTTTTAACTTGTTCAGTTTTCTATCAGTTTGTAGTCCTAATATAACATATCTGGGCTTTTCTAACTGGGAAGCAGTTTTTATTGACCATGCATGTTTTGTTGTTTTAGGTAAAAGTGGATATTCATATAAGTCCCAATTCCGGAACGCTACTTGTATAGCACGATCTTTTTCCAAACATTTAAGTAATAATAATCTATTACGATCAGAAACTCTAATGTGTGGTACACGCCATTGGATTTTATGGATATCTATTTGAACTTTATCACCTTTATCTATTACGACGCTATTTAAAACTGAATTACTTCTATGTAGTACAAGTTCATGTCTACAATTAACGAAAATTTTATTATAATCTTCTGCGAAGCCGAGCACTTTATTCAGAGGTATTATGACGGAAAAATGACCTTTATTTAGAGTAAATCCGCTTAAATTCCAACCCCACAATGCAGCGTTCTTACTTTCTCCTTCATTCATTGAAATAAGAGATTTTATCGTTGTCGTGATCCCCGTATTTTTATTTCGATCTATTTCAATCCCATTCACTTCATAACTTATATCTTTGAACAAAAATAGTATAGCATTATTTGTTAAATTTACATCTTTTGTTATCGTTTTTCCCGTTGCGTCTACTGCAGACACACTTGCATATCCTTCAATGTAAATGGAGCTTGCAGATGGTAATACATATACATCCTGTTGATTAATGGGTATTCTGATTTCATCATTTTCCTTAAAGCTATGATTGTAGGGATTATATGAATGGATGGCATAGCTTTCAATTGAATTATCTTGTTGCGGGAGATCTGTGATATGTAGCATTTTATAATATATATTTTTATTTTATTTTAAGCCCAAGAGAACGAAGAAATAATTTATTGCTCTTAGTAATTTTCTTGCTGGAATTTAATCGACTTGCTCCTTTAAAGGTTGGGGCTTGAATATTGGTTGTTGCCCTTGTAATTACGCTTTTATTGAAAACATACATGATGCTTGACAGGAAGAACTATTTTGTTAGGTATTATTATGTAAACGTATGCTTAACACCCTTCTCTAGGCACTGTTCGAGATGGAATGTGAGGTGAATTAAAATAGGTATCATTTTATCAATATTGTTTTTTTATTATGTATTTTGTTCGTATCGTGTATTTAATGCTTATATATTTGGCAAACATTTTTCCCAGAACGAATACAGAAATTTTAAACATAAATGTCCGCAGTTAAATAAATGTTTTTTTTGTATATTATCATAATTATAGTGTATATTAGCTCCCATATATTTTATGAATTCTTTAGGAGGTTTTAAATTCCCGTAACTATCAAAATATTCAATATAATCTTTAAATTTTCCGTAGGCTACCCAGTGAGTACCATTATTTTCAGAAGAATCTAAATTAATAACACCACATTCGATCGATAATGGCTTTTTTGGTAATTCATCTCTCATGAATACACCACGAAAATATGGAATACTTTTCGAATGTTTTATTATGTCGATATTACTCAATGCTCTATTGGGTAGCCTATCATCTAGTTTTTTTTATTCGAAATAAAGATTCCTAGTCCGCCCTTGTATGGCTTAAGATCCTTTTCCAATACATTTAGCTTCCATTTTTATATTACGTCTTTTGTATTCAGCTAATTGTCGTTTTGCTATTTTATAATGATTAATAGCTTTGCTTATTCCAGCGACACCTCCTGCTAAACTTCCTGTAGCTGATAATCCTGCTAAAATTGGAATTAATGGTAAAAATCCACCAGTTTTAGGTACAGGTATGACTCGGGGTAATTGTATAGGTAAGTCCGATGCTAATTCTTGAGCAGCAGCATATGCTAGTTCCATTAACATTTTCTTACATTTTGGCTTTAGTTTACTGACATGTTTTTTAGTGTGTAAAACAAGATTGTTAAAAGTTTTCTTTAAACCAGCTCCAGATTTCTTCTTATTTTCATTTTCAGGGTTATGTCTCGTGTATGCCATTTTTATAAAATGTATTAATATTATTATGTATAATTTTTGTAAGTACTGTGGTCTTTATAGTGTAAAGTTCAAAATACAAATGACTGCATGAAAAAGTGATAGCTAATATAAACACTTTTCTTAATTTTAAGCACTATAAACGATTTGTCTTATCAATCCAGCTATTTTCACTTGATGGAAGACCGAGCCACTTAACATATACTTTATTTCCTTTACGTTTTAAGACTCGTTCAACAAGATAAACATTTGGGTGCAAAGTTTTCTGAATTTCTTGCGCATAAAATGCTCCTAAAATGGGTCTACGCTTGGTGTCCTCTAGATAATATGTGGTTGGGTTAGTATTTTGAACTTTAGTTATCTTAAATATTTCTGTTGACCAATTAGGGGTAAATCGTTTCTCGAAACATCCTTTATACTTACTGACTCTTACAAAATCTCCAACATGAAACCTTTTACAAAACAGTTTTTTCTTTGATAGTGTATTCCTAATGTATCTTTGTAATACAGATTCTTTATTACTATGATTGATTGCGGCCGGTGCTTTTCCCACAGTCCTATGAAAAGTTTGATTATATTCTGAAATTATCTGATCAAGAGTTCCATCAATCCACTTATAATTCCCCTTCAGACTAAACTCCTTATACAGCTTAGATTTAAGAGTTCTTATAAGTCTTTCAACTATTGATGCCTTTTTTGTGGAATATGTAGAGTAATGATTAATATTATATTTTTCAACAACTTTTTTAAAATCATTATTATAAAATTCATTACCCTGGTCTGTTTGTAAATTGCGTGGTTTACGTCCTGTTGATAAAAATAACGTGTGCAACTCTTTAGATACGATTTCTTTAGTCTTACGTTTGAGTGGAATTGTCCAGGCGTATTTTGAGAAACAATCAATAATCACAAATATGTATTTATAACCAGCATTCAGTTTTGAAAACGTCTGCATATCTATTAAATCAGCTTGCCAAAGGTCATCGATATCCCTTAAAATTACACTCCTTCGAGGGAAATTCACCCTTGCATTTTTGTGAATTTCATTTACGACGTCTAGTTTGCTCATAATGTTTATTCAGATTTTGTTCAAGTTCTTTATTTGAAATATCTTTTTCAACTTTCTTTATTCGATTAAATAAAGCAAAAATTTTGTTATCAAGATTTATGAACTTTTTCACACAGTCTTCGATTTTGTTTATTATTTCTGAATTTATTAATGCATTCTCATCCGAGCTTGATATTTTATTTAATTCTGCTTCACAATTGTCAACGTTTCTGTTATTTGTCATGTCTGAGAAGGGTGTATTTACATACTGAGCACTAACATAATACTTCGATATATTTTATTGCTTTACAATACCAGCTTCCTTCAATTCTTCAATAATTGATATAATTTCATTATCATGGTTCGTGTTACCAGCGTTTTTAGATGCAATTAAAAGTGTTAGTCGTTCAATTAATTCATTTGGATCATCCCAATATATATAGTCTGTATTACTTTTATAATGTTTTAATTCAGGCAAGTTTCCACCTACTTTAACGTTTGATACCTGCTCTGAAAGGTTTTTGTGGGATTTCGTGTCAATTAGTTGTGAAAAGAGGGGTTTGATAATAGTACAATATTTTGAACCTTTGTCTCCTTTTATTTTTCCGTTTGGATCAAAATCACGTTTATGTGCGTTTGTACGTATCAGCATTTCTTTATATTCAGTTTTGTCGTTTTCAGTAACAAGCTTGAGATCGGGTTTGTTTCGCATTAATAGTTCCTTTAAACCAGCGGTTAAATCAAACTTTTTCTTATCGATAGTAATAACATATTTTTTTTCAGTACTAGTACCATTATTCACTAAAGATAAGCATACATCAGAATTACCCATCATCAACTTTTTATTCATGCTGCGAATACCGAATGGTATATTAATGTCCTGATATAAATCAATCATATCTTCTTTTTTTAGAGATAAAAGTGTATCATTATTTTCTTCGTGAGAATTATTATCGTTATCATTAGAGTATTCATAATATTCGGAGTGTCCATCAGGATCAATTAGATCTTTGAAATTTTTGTATCCTGTAGAATCATTTAAACTCTGAGATATGTCATTCGTATCTGTACTAGTGGTCATAATAAAATCCGGTTTGACATTAACACTTTGCATAGCAATATTTTCCAATGGTTCAGTAATAGACTTAAAAACTTTTCTAAAATGTATATGATTTTCATGTTCTTCATTATTAATCTTCTTTATTTTTTTTTTAATATTATCTGCAGCTTTAATAACTTGTTCTTTTAAACGTGTATCCATTTTACCAGCGTTAACATCAACCGATTAATACAGGCACTTAAATTCAAGTGAGGACTACGTTGACATTTAAATCATTTTATAATGGAAAATCTAAAAATAAATATATGTGTCAAACCCTTGTCTATATCGACCTTTATTTATACCGCAATCTTTATTGATCAGTAAAAAGCTAAAACGAGTATACCATATAATTGAACAAAGTTCTTTGAATTTTATCCAATCCATATCAGTGTTCACATGTTCATTGTATATATGTTTCAAGTTAATATCATCCTGTTTGAAAACAATTAACAGATTGACATTATCCCTTAGCAATTGTTTTGGAATTTTGGAATAAGTTTGCGATAAATAAAAACAATCAATTTGTCTATGTCTTCCCATAGCAAAGTAGTTGCGAATGTTTACTTGATTTTCACATGCGACATCATCAAAAATCATGATTGAATCGGTCATGGCCTCATTTGGATGAATAACTTCGTTATTGTCGTTAAATATTAAAAACTTGGCATCTGGAACTTTCTCCATAATTTGTTGGAGGTAACGATACTTTGGCTGGAAAGCTGTCTTTGAATACAAATAGATATTTTTAAACTTTAGACCATTTTCATGTATTAGTAAATTTAACATTATATTAGTTTTACCACAGTTTGAGGGTCCACATATTATACAACGAATTGTATTGGGGAATAATGTACTATGTGTTGTATTTCTGTGACGATCATTTTCTACTATTATACTATTTACTTCCAGAGTTTGAGTATGCTTAATGAATTTCATTGTGAATATGAGGAAAATATGATATTTCAACGCTTTATATAGGTGCCTTACCAAATAAAAACAACAATGATTATTTAACAAGTCAATTAATTTATTGCATTTATGAGAGTGATACAGAGAAGCCTTAAAAATAACTTATAACGAAACAAATTATACTTAAATACTTCACGATTATATTTAATTTAAAATATAGTATTACAGTGGCCCCATGGTAAAGTTTGTATGTTGTCGGGCAGTATTTGCCTTTTATCGTCGTTACAGTTTAAAACGACTTTATCAACTTGCTGTGAATATAAAACATGTTTGATAGATCGTATCATATTCATATTATGGCTATACACTTTTTTGGTTTGCAAAGCTTCGTCAAAATGTTTAATTTTTAATTTATTAGTTATAGGTTTCGTGACTCCTTTTGCTTTTGTTATTGTCTTCTTTACACTTTTTAAACAATACAGTTTAGCTCTTAATCCAACGAATTCAGTAATTACCACACCGCCAAATTCATCTTTAAATAAACCAGGTACTTTAGCATTCAATTTAGGTATACCGTACGGGTTATTGTGCTCATAATTACTAGTATCAAATTTTAATATGTTTTTATTTAGATCGTTGTAAAAGTCGTCAGTTATAATGTTATATAGAAGGCTGTCAGTATCAGTATAGCAGAGTTTAACATTTTCTTGGTACGTTTTTTTAACGAAATCATAATGAAATCGGTATAGGTGCTTTTTCGCCAATTCTAAAACTGTAAATCCAACATAAATGGGGCGGTCTAAACAAATTTTTTCTGGACTTAATTGAATAGCTACAAAGTTTTCATTAATTATAGATACACTCTTTACATTAGGTTTCAATAGTATTTTCTCTGCACCTAAGTGCTTGTTTGTTTTATTGTCATTGTCTTTCCATTTTGTAACTAATTGAACTTGCATATGATTTCGCTTGTTTTCAATGGTTTTACCAAATATAGCATTGTTTAGTAATTTAAAAAAGTCTTTCTCAAATGTAGTAGAAGCTTCTTGTCGCAATCGAGTATTGAGATCAATATATTTTTGTAAGAAATTAGACTGTCTAAAACGAAGGATGCGATGTATTTTCTGTAACACTAACCCATTCTTTAGACATTCTTTTAAATGTACGAAATGAATGATATAGTTGTATTTGTCATGTAAATTTGCAATTAACTTTTCTGTCTTTCCTCCAGGGGGGACAAACTTTTCAGGTGCAAAGGGCAAGTCAGCATGATAATCATGTAAATGATCAGGATAACTCATATCAACTTCTAAAATGTATCCATGTTCACCGTTTCTTGGTATGGTCAGTATGTTAAAATTGATAACTTCATCGGGATTTAAAAATTCAAAATCTGATACAGGTATTTTTTGTCTCATCGCATAACCATAGAGATTGTTACAATCTAAATATATCAAATATGATGTGGGTTTAGAAGCATCATAATCGGGTGTGTATTTATTGTTTGCTTTTGAATTCCGAAGAGAACACTGGGCTAACCCGCCACGTATTCCTCTTTCTATCATCTGATATACTTCTAAATCGTGTATTAATTGTAATTTTACGTCTGTAAACAAAAGCATAGCATCCCAACTTAAATTAGGCGCAGATACATAATAAGCAGGGTCCAGATTATAATGCTGCAAACTAGTATTTCTAAAATGTTCAAATACATCGCATAACAATAAGACGTCACATTTTAAGTATAAATCAGTATATTCTCCTAAAGTCTTTATATTAAAAGCTGACCATACAGTTTCGGCATGCTTAAAATCGGTATCTGATATACGTTTACATTGCAGAGAATTATAAAACATTTCTTTTTCTGGTAATTTATTGTCTTCATATTTTAACCAGGAATCAATGTAATCATAAGGGTAAACACCTTTACGTGTTAATAACTGAAAGTGGTACCCATCAGTAAATTCTTTAGACAAGTTAACATAATCTTCTTTGTTCAAACTTTTGGTTAACTCAAATAAACTGGAACTAAGAAATTGGTAGGAATCAATAAACTTTATTTCAAGTGATTGACTCGGTTCGTTAGTTGAAGATATCGTTTTTTTTATACATGAATATTTTTCCTTGGACTGTGGCATTATTTTAATAGAACCGGGGTACTTTGTAAGTTCTTCTATAAAGAGATGACTATCATACCCAGCTAAATTATGTAAGACAACTGGTACAAATGGACAGATTCTGTATTGCAGGTTGCATAGTGAGTGAGAGGCACCTCTGTATTCTGATGTGATGTGATCGTGATCACGAACTTTGTCACCAAATAAAAACTGTTTACAAATATGACAGTGTGTAGCATTCTCATAATTACATTGTTCTTCTTTTGATAATGGATTCATAGGATTATTTTTAATCAGTATACTGTTAATTTCTTGAATATCGTTAATTAACCATTCAACAAAAACTTTCACGCAATCTTCACCTCTGTAAGAAACGTATTTATTCAAACTGGAATCGTGCGAGCAGCATACATAATAACCAAAACATGTTGGGACATGCTTTTTCAGGTTCTGCGTATTTTTACCATTCTTTGAATTACAATTAATTAACATGCTTTCGAAGTCAGCGTATATAATGAAATTAATTTTTTGCTTGCGTTCGAAATTCTTAAATTGAATGACAGTATTTTCATTAGGTAAGACTGTTACAATTTCAGAACAATGATGAGTTTTAAATTTATTTTCGCTTTTAAAAAATTGTAAACATGAGTCACAGAAATTCATTTGACCTCTATGTAAAGTTACTTGTTTTCGAATTAATCGTACAAGGTCTTTAATGAAGCAATAATGTCCTTTACCATTTTTTTCTATGTATAACAAATTAAAATGATTATTTTTCTTTGATTTTGATTTGTACAGGGGGCCTGTTACAACACACTTATTATCTAATCCATATATATTAATGCTTATTTCAGGGTTATTCTTTTCAAATAACTGTATATCTTTGACTGATAAGGGGAATGCTATTCCGTCTATATTTAAAACATCTGAATAGTGCGGGTATGATTTAGTTCGACACACATTGCTCTTTGCAGGATATAGACCAGCAAGTATACTCCATAAAAAGCAATAATTATCATTGTTCTGAATATTAATGCAGCTTTTGGTATTTTTGACAGTAGGAGGTAAAGGTATGTAAGTACCTCCTCGCATCGGACAATACTTGTTTACATTGACTTCTAAATGACTTATTGCAACAAAAGACCAGCCAGATTCACGGTGTTCAAATTCAGTAAGTTTATCTTTCAAATGCTCAATCGTTTTTGCAAACAGCTCATTAATATTCGAGTTTCCATAAATAACATCATATTTTGTATTGAACGACTTTAATTGTTGTTTGTCTGAATGTGGTAATGTAAAGTAAACGAATAGCTCATAGTTTATTTTGATACATTTATGTTTCAGTAATGACATTTCCACAACTTTCATAATGTTACTTTGAATATCGCACAGAAACGTCTCAGGAGTGGGGTATTCATTTTGTATTGGATTCAAACGATACGTTACTATTCTGTTTTTAAAGGCAGTTGCTATAATTTCAATATTATTAAAATCAGTCTTCAATATGCAATTCGATTTATGTAAATTGGTTCTCAAATGATAATTGTATTCATTCTTAGGCAATTCAATTCCACATTTGTCACATTTCATTGAAATAGTTCTGGATGACGGGAGGTTATGTGATCTCACTGTAAACAAAATGACACACTTTATAGATTACAATTTATTTGAAGGTAATATAAGATACATTTATTATTATTTGTTAAATGATATGTTAAAGAACTTATATTTTATAACAAATATATAGGTACTTAAGTTAAGAATGAACACAGAGTTAAAACATCAGTAATATAATAGACGCTAACTAAAAATGAGAACCCATATCTGTGGTATTCCTTTTGCGCTGCGTGAATAAATTAAGCTTAATGTTTCCACGCTTCAATGTTAGGGTGTATTTCATATATATATATATATATATATATATATATATATATATATATATATATATATATATATATATATATATATATATATATATATATTTATACATAGTTGGAATTATGCATTACGAAAAAGAATTCACTCTAACACTACAGGGTGTGGACATTCAGCTAAATTTATACACGCAAGGCAATATGAATACTGTAAATATAGGAGCATAATTTATTTATTTATTTATTACTCCGGTATTCTATAGCAGATGTATTAACATTAAGATAATAATAAATCGATACAATGTTTAAAATTCATCAATAATAATTACTAACAAATGACGGCACACACGTTCGGTATTCTTTTCGCGTTGCGTGAATAAAATTGGCCAAGTGTCTCCAAGCTTCAGTATTATCATCGGTTCGGTTTTTAATATTGACTACGGCATGACGCCATCGATTCACTGGCGATACCTGTTCAATATCACTGCATTTGTAAACTTTAACCTCAACAAAGTGGGTGCCCTTTTTATCTGGATTTGCCTGACGCGCGAAACCATTCGCAAGCCTTCGTGAAATGTAGGATAATAATTTACCCTCGCCTGAAGTTTGGTTCGCCTCCAACCCCTCGTCATCACTGTCGGCGCCGAATAGCTCCGCCGCAGTGCCGTGTCGCGGCTTCATTGGTGCTGGTGCAATTCTCACCCTCTTCGAGCTCGCCGATGTCGAAGGCTTGGACTTCTTCTTATTCCTTTTGTCACCCTCATCAGCCTTCGGCGGCGGCGGCGGCGGCGGCGGGGGGCGAATCATCCTCCGAGGACGACGATAGGAACAAATCTTCGGCATTCGAGCGTTTCGACCTGAAAATCAGATAAATATGTTACTATTAAATTTACAATCATTTAACATGAGCTTGAATAATAGAGTGCGGATACTTTAGTTACGAATTTAAGGTAAACCCAATTATGTATTATTTAGAAACAGATAGGTAGGTAATCAGAAATAATTATTAAGTATTCATTGATCTCGAAGAGAACGATATTATCAAGTATATTCACACACGCACACACACACACACACACACACACACATACACACACACTATAAAATTTTGTCATAGTAACTACTAGATTACTTTCTACAGGACTACGACGTTGTTAGTTACTAAGACAAAGTTTTATATCACTATAGAACTGTCTCAGTAAGTAGAAATCAAATTGGCTGACTGTAGGTATTAACAGCAAGTAGCAACACCCATAACTAACCATCGATAGACCTTATGTCATTGCAATAACGCTTACAAATGTGTAGTTAACAGTGATGCTGATAGTACATTAGTTTGAAAGGTTAAGTTATAATTCTAAGTAGCTAATTACTCGTGTCTTTCTATATAATTATTATAATTCTCTATTACTCTAACATTTTTTAATTTAAATAATTATTGATTGAGGAGTGTCTTTTCAAAGGGGTTATTTCTCTATGAGTTTTTTTTTCACACAAAGTATGATCTTTGTCTAAGTGATCACACAAAATAAGCCCATTTAAAAATACACTCTTCAATTGTTATTACGAGTTTATGATGATTCTAGTACCTATTAGTAACATTAACATATACATTGATTCATACTTACATGATGATGATGATGTGCTGTAGCTGGAGTTGGGAAGAGAAGAGTGGGTTTCCTTGCTTCCTGTTTATCGGAATGAAGCAATAGGCCCGATCGGGCGGCTTAAGTAGTGAACATTCACGTGGAGCTCTCCCATATATGAAATTTGTCGACGCGATTAAAAAGGTACAGTTTCGAAGGCGCATCAGCAATTCAGCACTTAGCCTAAAGTAGAAGCTCTATATTTCGCTTACCTTCATACTGTGGGTTTACTTCCTTTTTTATTCAATCAATAAATAATAACATTTTATTTTCATATTTAGTCAATATTATTTTGAGTAGATACTTACCTTTAATCAACAAACAAACGAAAACAATACATCAGTTATGTAAAACAAAATGTGCAGGTACGTACAGTCGAGTGCATTAATATATAGACACATTTGTAAAGGATCAGTATGGAGAAGTGTATATATATATATATATATTAATGCCCTTGACTGTACTAAGTAACTTCATTATAATTGTATACGTTCGTTTATCTAGTACTCGTAATCTTAGAAAAGAAGACAAAGTCAGGATAGGAGCTAGTATATTTTATTTGCATCAGCGCATTATTACTAATAACTCTTCAAAATACGAATGCACACGATCGTATTTCAACACAATTTGATCACTAAACGCATGTATTAAGACTCAATTTGGTATGTTTTATTTTATTTCACATATTATGATTATGATTATGATTTGCAGGCAGGTAGGTATGGTATATGTGAACGGTCGACGACAAAAATAAGTATACATTTTTCACCTTATCAGACATCTGTATGTGAAGTGCTAATATATTATATTTATGGCCGTAACTGCACAAAAATTATTAGATATAATATAATCTGTTAAAGTAACAACAAACACGATTTTTACCCGACTACGGTAACGCAGAAGTGGGTTATGATTTTGGCTGCTATTTATTTACATTCATTTATCTATCTTTTTCTGGATTTATTTTGCTTTAAACATACTATTAATCTTAAATAAGAAGACGAAGTCACGATATGAGCTAGTATATTTTATTTGCATCAGCGCATTATTGCTCACTCTGTAAATCCACACGTATGTCAATACAATTTGATGACTAACCGTATGTATTAAGAATCAATTTCACGCTTCAATTCTATTTAACTTATTATGATTATGATTCGGCGAGCGGTATATGGATATCAACACAGACGGTATCATATTTGTCAGTCGCCAATCACTCCATATGACTTTCCATATACGAATTTCAATAAAATACATGATATTTTGAACTCTAATAACGATGATATTTTCGGATATAAATCCTGAAAATAAGTGAACAAACTTATTCAATACAATATTTTAACAGCAGTTAGTTCTACTGAAAATATGTCGGTAAGTCCTTTTTAATAAACATTATAGTATTTAAATAGAGCACTTATAAAAAATTGGTATAATAATTTTAAAATTTATTTTAAGTAAATCTCTAATGGATAAATAGTGGGGAACTTAAATCTCTAAATTGTATTTCATTTATCTGTAATAATTGTATCTTACTGTATATTTTTATATTACGGTATTTGATTGGAATTTTTGGTCTCCCCCTAAATACTTTCAGATGAATAGTTAGACATTAATTGAACTAATAATTAATTATTCATTACAGGATACATCAGAACACCTGTTCAACTTCGTTCCTCTCACTTCATCTCTAAATCAAAGTCAGAGTGAAGTTGGATCGGGGGTAAGACGTCTGTCCTCGGGGGTCAAGAGGAAAGCAGCACCCGTTGTTTACTCGTTTATCAAGAAACCACATCGGAATGGTGGCACAAAAGTCATAAAAATAGAAATTTACAACAGTAGCAAACTAGACGAGAATTATGAATGTATCTGTAAATGTAATGCTGAGCTATGTGCCCAATATGTTGTGAAAAATACAATATTAGACGAAGTCTACGAATTAACGCGTAGAGTAATAGATAAGATAGATGAGGGTTTGTCATCGGACTCCCCACATGGGTACACCATTGACTAGAGGTACAATGTCTCAGAAGTCTACTTAATTCTAATTTGTAAAAGATAACACGATATTTGAGTGATATACTTCTTAAATAAATACTATGTAGATAAGAGTACACGTAAAAGGTATTGATCTTGGCCATTGTCTATTGTAAAAAATAAACATTAAAACAAATGTTTCACTCTTTACTATGTTTTTTTTTTTTTTTTTTTTTTTTTTTTTTTTTTTTTTTTTTTTTTTTTTTTTTTAAACAAAATAAAGTATGTTTATGAATAAGTACATGTGGTTTCTTTTCTATATTATATATGACATATAAAACACAATACTATTATTAGTATCCTCATAGATATCAAACCTAAAGTCACTTGAAGTATTGAATAAAAACGCAACTGAATAATAAATAAAAAATGGAGTGTGTCAATGTCATATACACGGACGTCACGATGTTAAACTAATAAACACTGAACACTATTGCGGTGTTTTAATAACTAACTGTTATTAAAAATCTAAGCGAATGCGTATATATTATACTGGTTTGCGAGTATCAGCGCGAGTAATCAGAAAAGATAAATGGTTCGTAGACTTGGTACCATTGGTGTAAATAAATACAATATTCGAATGGATAAATGTTACTTCTGGAGTAAAAATGTCCTAAAACCAGAACTTAATAGCTTTCGTCTACCTCACTATTTGAATACATTTTTACGTGACAGACTTCTTGCGGGACACTAAATGTGTATTTGAATGAATACTTCTTGAATCGATTCAAATTAGTATTCCACTAAATGTGTATTTGAATGATAACTTCTTGAATCGATTCAAATTAGTATTCCACTAAATGTGTATTTGAATGATAACTTCTTGAATCGATTCAAATTAGTTCTCCACTAAATGTGTATTTGAAATGATAACTTCTTGAATCGATTCAAATTAGTATTCCACTAAATGTGTTCAAGGGTCTGAGGGATTTGGTGCAGAAAACTTCAGGGTGATTAAAATAAGGAGACGTCTGTTAGCTGTGACTTGTGGATTTAATAGTGACTGACTGAGTGACATGCAAAATTATATTAAAAGATCCTTATAACTAAGAGGCGGTGAGCTGCAAAGGTCGCATTGCATGTGCATTTTCATCAGGCGCCTTAATTGACGCCAACAAAATGTGTATTTGAATGATAACTTCTTGAATCGATTCAAATTAGTATTCGAATGTGTATTTTTGGTGCAGCGGGATCTTATCTGATCCAGCTGCACCAATAATACACTACTAACGTATCTACTTAGCGTGTCAAATGAACTCAGTGAAATCCACTGAGTTGTCCGTCTTTAATCGCAGCTTGCAGCTTTCGGGCGTCACATTTTGTAAGTTGAAGTGAACAAAAACATGAATAATGCCTCCTTAAGTAATATTAATTGCAACAACACAAAAAAATATGAATACTCAAGGGCCTGAGACATATTTAAAATCATAGGCAAGTAACAACTTTAGTACAAAATCTGACACGCTCGGCCGCCATACAAATGAATGAACTTGTTTCTTCTATCCAAATCTAATTCTGTGAGTACATTGCTGTCAACCTCCGTAGCCTAGTTGGTAGTGACCCTGCCTACGAAGCTGGAGGTTCCGGGTTCGAATCCCGGTGAGGGCATTCTTTGTGTATTTATTTATCACAAATGTTTGTTCCTTGGTCATGGCTGTCTATGTATATAAGTATTTATATGTATCTATCTATTATATATATCGTCGCCTGGTACCCACATCACAAGCCTTAATTGAGCTTACCATGGGACTAGGTCGATATGTGTAAGATGTCCCGACATATTTATTTATTATTTATTGCTATATTCGACTCTTCCTTATTTCGTCCTTATTGACAACCGATAAGTGAGTTTTTTTTCGAACAAAACCTACATATTAAAAAGTGCGGCCCGCGTCAATTTCGTTAACTAGGTGGCACTATGTGGCCCTTGGATGCTAAAAGGTTGCCGACCCCTAGTATATGACATCCAATATTTACAAACCTGCTAACTTGAATTATTTCATAATCACGCTCATTCAGAACACAATCTTGGTTTTCATAATTTTTTTGTTAAATTATTCATATTTATTACTTTTATTAGTATTAACGTAAAAATACCTATATCTGCAGGCTTAGCATACGATTGGTGCGACAGTATGTCACCGCGAGATAGATCTCCCGTCCTTCACTAGCTATATTAACAAAAGAGGGATGGATAGACTATCTCGCGGCGAGATACTGTCGCGCCAATCATGTGCTAAGCGGGCAGCTAACGATTTCACGATATGTGTCAAAAACGTCAAATTCAATGGAAAGCCGGCCATATTTGTTTACCTTTTTTTTTATGAAAACTTGTTTGTTAAATCAGCTACTCAGTCTGTTCGTAACAGGCTGTGACTTGCAAATGAACTTAAAAATTCACCAACAAATGGAAATAGGAAAAGTTGAGACCCGACGGGAAATGACTGAACGCACAACAAACTTCATATTATATGCGGAAACTTCCAGTTTCAGGGAATTAGAACTATCGGTAGGTATCGTCCCTAATGAGATGGCTGTTAGACTTTATTATATTAGCTTAATTAATGTTATTGTGTAAAATACTGTTTCTAAATTGATTTTAAAGTAAACTCTACATATAAACTAAATAGGTAAAAGGATATACATATAAGTCTTCTATGTATAAGACTTGAAGGGGATCATCTCAAAAAAATGTATATATATTAAACTTCACAGGTAGTATCAAGTTGCACCTAAAATTTCAAGGAGAAGATTCCATTGCCCACGAAACTTTCCAAATTTTATAACTAGAATTGAAATAGGCTTTTTAGTACCGATGGTGCCTTTTTTACGCGCTAGTGCGAGTAGTGGCTCATTTTATGTCAGGTCCAAAACTTCGGAGGGTCATCTGTACTTCGGTCGTGTTTTAAAACATCGCCACTCGTTTCAAATTTCATGTTTTTCGCACTTGTGTCGTAATGTACTATTAAATTTTATGTTTAGCAGAAATCACATACTATTTCGCGATGACGTTTCAGTTGATTGATTGACCATATTTTCAAAGAGAAGATTCCATTGTCCATGTTACCAAATTTTATAAGTAGAATTGAATTGTTTTTTGGTAGAGTACAATATAGTTTCTTAGACATTGTAGCTCGTTAAAAAATCTAATTGAATTTAAATAATTAGATGTCTATCTACTTAGTGATGATATAATGCAGTTAAACGGCTGGGTCGCGTTTTATAAAGTTACATTTTACAATTTCGCTGTTTTCCTCTCTAATGCACGCACGTATTGGCTAGAAAGAGAGGCATACAGCAAAATTGTAAATTGTAACTTTATGAAACTCGACCCTGGATGCTTAGCCAAGTTGCCAATCGCTAGCGCTTAGTAGCGTATCGTAGTTTTCCCTCTCTGTCACTCTTTCATATTAATGCGACAAAGACAGTTAGATGCCTTTAGTTTACGATTGACGATTAAATATCCCCGCGTTAGCGATTGGCAACTTGTCTTAGCACCCTGGTCGTACTTGCCATTGGACAATACAAGGAGCTTTGCTCTTCGTTTGTAACTCATATGAAAGGCCTAATGAGGAAGGGGCAAACAGAAGGTTTCGATGCGGGCGTGTTTGCGCCAATCAGTGATCCCGTCTCCCGTCTCCACTTTATGTGACCCAATCTGAGCCTTAGGGTTCCGTAATATACTAGGAATCCCTATAGTTATGCCATGTCCGTCTGTCTGTCGGCAGCGTAGCTCAGTTGCCCATAAATATTACTAGTTTGGTACAGGTTAAAGGCAGTAAGAATAAGAATACATTTTGTTACCACCCCAACTCCTCCTGCGGGTGTCGTAAGAGACGACAATGGGATTGAAGTGTCACTGACCATTATTTGATATAAGATTGATGATGGGCAGCAGCGTCATCATAGTGGAGACATTAC
Source organism: Thaumatotibia leucotreta (assembly GCA_025490895.1). Lineage (NCBI taxonomy): Eukaryota > Metazoa > Arthropoda > Insecta > Lepidoptera > Tortricidae > Thaumatotibia > Thaumatotibia leucotreta. Next base: position 35,393 of record JALPQI010005254.1, on the reverse strand, counting down.
TGCGATCGCCAATCCGCTTGCCCAGCGTGGCGATTATGGGTATTACCTCCTAATGCGTCTATACGCATAGTTAATAGGAGAGGCCTACGTCCAGCAGTGGACTATCATAGGCTGATAATGTATGTATGTATGTAAAGGTACGACCGCACCAATACTCAAAAAACGGTGACGGTACGGAATCGCAGTGACGCATCGTATTCGTAACGTTTTTACCGCATGTTCCCAACGCCGCTGCTTAAAGTATATAGGTACTTGTTGACCTCAGCGAAGCCTCTGAGCGAGTTGGTCTTAGGATGAACATGGATATATTCTTCCGAAGCTGGAAGAATGTGTGGATAGAAAAAAAGGAAACATTCAGGGTCACGCAGATGGTGTCTGGACACGGCTGCTTCGGACAGAGATCGGAAACCGGTTTTCTCTCCATACAAAAGAACGGTTCTAATTTCGTTCTTAGGTATATAAATTTTTTGTGCAGTAAAAAATACGATGTTGTTTGCATAAAATATTGAGAACTACGTTAAGACGATTGTGGTAGACACACGTCTTTGAGTGCCTTAAAGTTGTAGTTCCTTCGAAACTTTAAGTACAGATTTCGCTAGTGATTAGCTTCACAATACCATTGACTAAATTCGCTCTGATTCACGGAAGGTCGTCTGGTGTTTTTTGGAATTTGAAAGCACGTTGGACTGGCAATCCAGAGGATGCGGGTTCGAATCTCGTGACAACCAGAGTCTTTCGCAGTTGATTTTTTCTATGGTAAACACATCTGTTACGACATTGTACTACTTTTCTCTGCAGCTGTCTGTACATAAAGAGTGTTAAAATATTTTTATACATTGAGCTATTTCGAGGTTCGATCCCAGGCTTCGGGCACTACCTGAACAAGATCGGAAGGGTGATTAGATAGCAAGTGTACAATCCAGGAAATCCAGGTATAAAATAATTAAGCATGAAAGAAAGAAAGTGCGCTGCGCTGCGCTTCGGTCCCGGCGCTCGTTACAACCGGCGTCGGCATTACACCTTGAACAAATACTTTCAAAAGAAAGACCTTCTTTTGTTTACTTTTAAGCGCAAGGACTTAAAAAGACGATGATAATGAGGAGCTCAGCTCAGCCCGGCACACGAGGCAGATTTCATGTCAGAGACGTGTAGTAGTAAAGACTCCTGATAGTCCTGATACAGAGCTTACAGATCATTTGTATTGTTGATATTTACATTACTTATAATATACAGGGTGTTTGGTCAGCGGTGTCGGAGCTTTTAAGGGCTTAAACTACAATCAATTTCATTTTTATTTATTCTTATAAGTTCACCAACAATCATTTACACAATTTCATATGCTAAATAGCAGTTTCATCTATGTGATTTACAGTAGTGCAACAATTAATTAAAGGTAAACACCTCATGCACATATTATGAAGTAAACATAAGTTTTAGTAAACTTAGTAATAGTAAATCTAAAGGTTAATTTCTATACAGATTTAAATTTAAACCAATTTCATCGACAAATTACCATGCAATTTTTTTTGTGCCAACGATAATTAAATGGCGTAAAATTTCAAACAGACGAATACGGGTGCATGAGGTATATCTGGAATTATACGTTTGTTATTCAATTCAATTCAATTCAATTTCTTTATTTCACACATATAAGTTTACAGTAATAACCAACACACTTACACGGTAAATTAAAATTACAATTATACACAATACAATAAATTAATCATAATTCGAAGATGTCAATAATAAATTTACAATTTCATAATAAATCTAGCAAATGTCAAATATATTAAATATCAAAATTCATTTTAACTTCACTTATACACAATACAATAAATCAATCGAAATTTCCAAGATGTTAAAATATACAAATAAATTAAAAATTAATGCAATAAATTATAATTATAATAATAATGAATAATAAGTAAAAAAAAAAGCAGACAATTAAATAAAGGAATAATAACAACTTATCCCAACTTTAAGTACCCAGGGCAGAGTTCAGAAATAACCTAGCCGCACTGGTATACTTGCACAGCGTGTCAGCAAAAATGTCAGCTTCCGGGACCTGGGCGACGAAGCGATTTATGAGCGCAACCGCACGAGCGGTGGGCGCATTGGCAGCGTGTACCGTGCGCGCGGCGGGGCCCGCCAGCAGGCGACGTCGCCGCCGCGGCACTCGCGCCCCACCTGAATTTGAACCCTCCGGACATAGTTTAGGCGGTGGAACCGCTAGACCAATCCTGCCCAAAGTACTGGGGATATAGATTCCGCCGTGGATCAACAGGTGGAACTGAACCAATAGGGTTAGTTTGCGTCTAAGTTCGAGGGTGTCGAGGCCGACCATTGCCAAAACAAAGTTGGAAGGGAAAAGATATGGGTAATATCCATATATCTTTTTATACAAAAATCTACAGAATTTTCGCTGGACTCGTTCAAGCATGAGAGCATATTTTGTCTCGTGCGGATCCCACACTGTGGCCGCGTACTCTAGCCGGCTTCGAACGTACGCGAAATATAGTGTCAAAGCAATTTTAGGGCTAGCAAATTGCGATGCAATCCTCATGATGAAGCCTAAGGTTTTGCAAGCATTCTTGCAGGTTATGCTAATATGTTGCCTAAAGTCAAGTTCGGTATCCAATGTTAGCCCAAGGTCACGTATGTTATACACCCTTTCTAGTTCTACACCACTAATATAATAATTTGCAAGAATAGGGTGTTTAGCTCTAGTGATCGTGATCACTTTGCATTTTGATGTGTTGAAGTGAAGTCGATTGACGTCACTCCATTCAGTTACCGCGTCGATATCATGTTGCAAACGATCACAATCGATACTACTGCCTACATCCAAATATAGTTTTAAATCGTCAGCAAACATAAGACACTCAGAAGCCCTGACAGTCTTCGGCAAATCATTTATCATTATAAGAAACTGCGTTGGACCTAATGTACTACCTTGGCTAACTCCTGACCGAGTGTAATAAGGTGGCGAATAGCTCCCCGCCAGGCGAACAAACTGACTACGGTTTCCCAAATAGCTCGCGAAAAACCTCAACAAATTCGGTGAGAAGCCTATTGCTGCGAACTTCTGGAGTAAAATGTCATTGTCGACTACATCGAAGGCCTTTCGGAAGTCGAAATACGCCGCGTCTACTTGGCGTCGCTCATCCATAGCAACTGAGACATAATCGACAAAAGTAGCCAGGTTTGTGACTGTAGAGCGACCTTTACGGAAGCCGTGCTGACCATCGTCCAGTAGGGGCGCAATTTGACGCCTAATGTGGTAGTCAACTACCGTTTCAAATAATTTGCCGAAAACCGAAAGGACTGCTATGGGCCTATACTCCGTGACATCAGATCCAGAGCCACTTTTAGGTACTGGAGTGACCCTAGACTTCTTCCAGCAATCGGGATAGGTCGCCATTTTTAGCGACAAATTAAATATATGTAATAGCGGCTCCTCCAAAACCGATATGCAATCTTTCGCCAAAAATGGAGGGACTGCATCTGGGCCCGCAGAGGAGTGCGGCTTAAGTCTACGCGTCGCTCGGCGTAGATCTGTAGCATCGATACCTTCTACCGTGATACACGCAGCGTCAGCCTGGCCCCTACGAGCAGCTTCGACGGGATCCAGCCTAGGCTCCTCAGCTTGGAACACGCTACTGAAATATTCGGCAAAAGCATCAGCCGCGGCTTGGCCCGAAACTGTAACGCCGCGGTAGGTATACTCATTTAGCCGGCGCTGATCGTTCCGCTTACTTTTGACGTGGTCCCAGAATTTTCGGGGTTCACTAATAATGTCGCGCTCAATATTGTTTTTATATTGTTGGTAAGCATTGTTTATTAAATTTTTTACACGCCATCTGTAATACTTAAAAAGTTCGCGATTATACAATGAGCCGGATTTCTTATACATCTTTAAATGTGCATATTTATCTTGTATTAACTGTATTATTTCCTTAGTGAACCATTTTGGATAATTATATTTACGCGTGGAGTGTATTGGCTGTTTTTTTATAGGCACATGGTTGGAGATGCATTCGTTCAGTTTCTTATAAAAAATGCTACAAGCTACATCAACGTTCTCCTGGATACCTACTTCACGCCAATCAATATTCGCCAATGCCTCGTAAAGGACACCTAGATCCGCTTTACGAAAATCCCATTCGAAATGATCTATGGAATTTCGCGACGGAGACTCAGGTTGCGTTCTTACTTGCGGTGCGCGTTGGTTACCTCGCGGGAACGCGAACACGGCCAGTAGCGGGGGATGATAGGCGTCAGCGGGCACTAGCGCGCCGACGTCGTCAGACACATCGACCTCATCGGGTCGCAAATCACTTAGCACCAGGTCCAGGATGCCTCCATGTTTATTAATTACAGAGTTGTGCTGCACAAACTTTGTAAATTCAAGAAACAACTCGAATTGGTTTTTTACAGATGCACTACAAGAATTTAGATTAAAGTCCCCTACTACTAATATATTTAAAGTGGCATATTTACAAACAACATTTTCAAGGCAGTTTAACACTTTTACATACTGAACATCATTAATTTTAGGAGGTAAATATACAACGCAACAGACAATTTTGACACAATTCTTTACGGTAATTACAGTTATTAAAAGTTCCATGTCCTCAGTTAACTCGTCCACATCAGTGACAAGTTGTACGCTGTAGCAGTCGCGCGCCGCGAGCAGCACCCCTCCCCACCCCGCGTCACCGGCGCGGTCCTTGCGAAACACAGTGTATCCGGGGGGGAAGAGCTCACTGTTGTATACGGAACTTGTAAGGAAAGTTTCTGTCAATGCAATTATGTCAGAGGGACAGATAAGCATGTTATTAAAAAACACGTCGGTCTTAGAACGTAGACCTCTCACATTCTGGTAGTACACTGATAAGGGTTTATTGTGTCGCTGCCCGTGTCGCACTTTTTGCACGAAAGTTCTGGCGCCACGGCTTGACACAAATATCTCTCGCCCAGTTCTCAGCCGCCATTACTCGATCAGCATATTTGGAAGGGATACCCAGCTTGAAAGAAGCATATTCTCCTCGCGCTTTCAGCTCGTCTACAGAACAGTCATTACTGCCACATATTTGTGTGAGATATTCTCGCACTTGTTCTGCAGTTGTTCCTTTTTGCACATAATATAAATGTAAGTATTTTATTCTGTTTGAAGCCTCAAATGGACAGATAGTACCAGGATTTGCCGTGCCCCGTAAGATTACGGGTTTTCGCGGGTCTCGTTTCCGCACATTATGCGAAGTTTTACCATCGACAACAGCATCACGTCGGTTTTCCGGTTGCAAGGGCCCAATCAAGGTCGTAGGCGAGGATTCCACCGCGGTGCGGCGGCGACGATGTCGACGAGGTTGTTCCCACACACCGCCCTCGCATCCCATGTCACGAGTGGTCCTTGCCACACTGAAGTCTTCTGGCTGTGTTATAATTGGGCTTTCACTAGGTGTTACAGAATATAATTTAGGGGAAGTACTAGGACTCGCAACAGTAGCTGCAGGCGTCGACTTTAATTGAATATTTTTTTCCCTTATTTTTTCGTTGTTAGGCTCTGGTTTCGGTTTTTGCTTGCAAATATTTTCTTGATTCTCGCTGGAAACAGAAATTGGAGGCTCAACGACTGCATTATCTGTAAGAATATTATTGCTACGCATTTCCCCTACTAATGTAGTAATTTTACTATCCAATTTTTCAAATAATATCGCAAATTGGTCGTCGACACACTTGCTAATCAAATTGACTAGGCGCTCATTCAGTGCGCGGTCTAGCTCTTCTCTTATTATTTTCTTCAGGTTATTCAAGGAGTTCCCATTGCCTTCTACCACTCCCCCAGCCTTCCTCGGTGCACTTTTGTAGCTTTGCTGGTGAGGACGGTAGGTAATATTTGTGGAATTATCAGTTTCAGACTGATTTAGGTACGCGCTGTCATTTATGGGATCGACCGGAAGGCTAAAAACGCTTAGATCTTTGTCTGCAGCTGACACGGCGTGACCTCGTACAGGTGTGTTGGTATTGTCGCCTTTAGGTAATCTGCAAACGCAGGCTTGGCAAATCCATGCATTTTTTTTATCAGCTGTCATATTGAACTTAAAATAGTCTTTAGCAATATTAGCGCATTCCAATTCATAGACATCCTTGCACTTATAGCATTTTAAGTACAGATCGTCGTTAATAACATTCGTACAGCCAGCACAGGTTTCTGCCGACATTATTATGGCGAGTGATAACGACTGGGTCTCAGGTATTCTATTTACTAATAGTTTCGAATCGACAAGTACGTGACTCACTCAGAGCAGGTAGCAGTAGCAAGCGGGTAGCGGAGCGGGCGGCGCGGGCGACTTGCCGAGCGCACCCGAACCGTAGCCGAGGAGCTGGGGTCACTGAACTCTCGTCGTTGCCGTTCGTTGACCGCTGCCTGTTATTGTTTTTATTCAAATTTGAACAATTTTAACACTACGATTACTCAATAATTCCGAGGAGTTTTGAGACACTGACTTCACCAATAGTTTGCTCATTAGATTGGGCTTAGAATGATATACGCCACACAAAGTAATTCACTGTTTTTATACACATTTACGAATAAAGAAGAAAGAGCACAAACAATAGGGTGTCACTCGTATCACTGCGCGCGCGCTATCGTTATATGTCCTATCTCTGAAAACAATCTTGTTAGAGAGTTCATTAGATAAGCAAACTAATTAAGCTAATCATTTGACTCAAGACCAAAATATTTTTCTGAAAGTGGGTTGTTGTTTACCGTTTTCTATTAGCGCACAGAATAATTGTGACCATGGGTGACGCCAATTATTTGCCCCACTATAGCGCACACTTACCCTGGCTTGTCTTCTCTCACTCACTAAGCATGGCGCGCTCCGATGCCATTCGACCAACTGCTCCCTTTTGGGGAGGGTTGGGTAAGGTAGCCTTCCCATCCATTTTTGGATATACCTATGCTGATACCAAAATGTTATTTTATTTGTGAAAGATAATATTATACCGTCGCTGGTTCCCGGATTCAGTGCATTTGTATTTTTCATAATTCTTATCTCAGATGCCGAAGACGCGAATTCGCGTCCGGTGTATGCTTAAACGTGATCCCGAGGATGCGAATTAGCTTCCTTCAAGTGTGAAATAACCTAATGCCGCAGACGCGAATTCGCGTCCTTCAAGTGTGATACATAACCTAATGCCGCGGACGCGAATTCGCGTCCGTTGAAATGTTAACGTGATACCGTAGACGCGAATTCGCGTCGTCGCGTAGAAGACGGCGGCACTGCGTGATGATTAAAAATATGAGGCATCGGCAATGATTGGGATATTTGGCGATGTGGTGTTCGCTGCCCGTGACAACGCACCGTGCACCGAGAGATGCATTTAGACCAAACGAGCATTCGCTCATTCTATCCCCCACTCTACGAAATCAACGAATTTCGACGAATCACGTTTTGTGTAGCGATTAGCGAACAAATTTCGTAGAGTGGGGGATAGAATGAGCAGTGTGCGAGTACCAGTTATTTCATACATTTTATTGCCGCTGTCATATAAACACATTACTTTATTCGTTCCCGATAAGTACTTGTGCAGCTGAAACCATCACCTTGCTGAGGAAACAGCCCGCACTTTAGCTCACCAATTTTCTCCAATCCCACACGCACGTGCCTTGCTGAACAAACTTTCAATTATTGCACCTTACTGAGACTTATTGTTTGAGAAGCCATTCACATTGAAACCCCGTTTATTAAAGTTCTGCGAGGATATTAATCAATTATACAGGGTTACTTTTTCACCGGTACAATAAATTTTCCCACGTATTTGGTATCGATAATAGATTACATTTATCAAATAAAATTGACATATTTTTTTTTCATTTATTATTTATTTATTTAGCCTCCGTAGCCTAGTTGGTAGTGACCCTGCCTACGAAGCTGGAGGTTCCGGGTTCGAATCCCGGCGAGGGCATTATTTGTGTATTTATTTATCACAAATATTTGTTCCTTGGTCATGGTTGTGTATGTATTTAAGTATCTATATGTATCTATCTATTATATATATCGTCGCCTGGTACCCACATCACAAGCCTTAATTGAGCTTACCGTGGGACTAGGTCGATTTGTGTAAGATGTCCCAAGATATTTATTATTATTATTATTATTTGTATCTCTCATTTTGATCACGGGCCTATAAATCCCGGTCTTTTGATAGGCTTGCGCGGGGATACAGATCCAACACGTAGAGGCCCTTTGGAGAAATTTGCTGTGTTGTACACCTGCTGCAACCCATTCACGGACACATCAATACGTATCCGTAAACCGGTCCCAGCAGGCGTATAGAGACTATTGAGAAGGAATGAAAAAGACTAATGGGCTATGGTGATGGAGGATGGATGGATCAGAGATGCAACTATAGAAAAGAGGTCCGGTTATTATTATTAGTATTATCCTTCATGCAAATGTAAAATGATGGGATTACTAATGACAAGACGTCAACGGGGTGCGGGACGCAGAGAGCGGTTGGAAAGGGGTGAGCGACCTGCCGGTCGGCGCACGAGTTGGCAACATAGCAGTTACCTTAATCTCGGTGACTAGGTCACGGTCAGTCCCACGCTTGACGTAGGTGTGTGCACGCGTGCCGCATCGTACTACCTTCAGTCGGAAATTGCTCGTAGGAAATTGTTCGTAGTTATTTTCTCATTGGGGAAAATGTGCCCCGCCTGGAAAATGCCAGTGTTATAGCCATGGCCAGCCAGGTCAACAGATTTGACCCCGTGTGACTGTTTTTGTGAGGTGAAGTGAAACGGCGGGTAGGCCCAAAATTTAAAAGACTTAAAAAATCTAATAATAAGTGCATTTGATGATCTTAAAAGTGAGAACTACAGACTTGTGTTGGGAAATATCGAAGGAAACATTAAAAAACGGGCAAGAGTGTGTTTAGATAACCACAGCCAACATTTTGAACACTTGCTTAAGTATGTGAATTAATAAATTAGTACGAGAAATGGACTCCATTACTTAGGTATGTTTTTTTTTATTCCAATCATTGTGCATAAAGGTGATTTCAAATTTTTAAATACGCCTCAATGAAGAAAGTTTCTGTCCTACTTTGTAATTTTATCACGTTTCCCAGACATAATTTAAAACATTCGACAAACTTCACACACAGAAAAAATCTTTATTTTGACGGTCCTAAGCCCGTGCTGTCTTGTAGTGTACTCGTAGTGCAAGTATGAAGGAAGATTTGGGATCAAGTAAAATTTTTTTGCCAAGTCATAATCATAAGTTGATACCCAGTGCACATTACGCCGCCGCGCCGTTTTTCCAACCCGTCATGCCGCGGGCGATGACGTTGTAAACAAACAGTTGCCAGTTCGTGTGTTTTGCTAGTTATGTACATTGATAATGCGTAATGCGTCCAATTTTCTTGTTAGGTTTGCGGATAAGTTCAAGCATCGGTATTTTAGTTTTTTTGTTCTAAAGGGGTGGTAACAAAACATGCTAGTATTCTGTAACTTGGACTACTATTACGTATGTTGATTTTTTGTACTGGTGAAAAAGTAACCCTGTATCTATGTAATTTTTTCTTAGTTTTTTTTTACTGTACTTTGTCATACGACGCATTGGCTTAAGCTGTAAGCTGTAATGTTGTATGACGGCTATTAAACAAATATAAAGAAATCCAGTCTTTATAACGCACAGTCTCTGTAAATATTTATTGTCGAGGCGTCGTCCCGTCTCCCAGGAAATTGCCGTGCGACGCCACAATTCGGACGCCTTTTTTGAGCCGTAATTGCATAAAAAGTGCAATCTCTGAATACCTTGTTCTTTTGCAAAAAGTCTCGGCGCCTCATTAACTGAAACCGTTTCTGAGGTAAGTTTTAATTGTTAGAATTCATGATGTGATGAATAAATAAATAACAACGTACACAAATCGACCTAAGATACTCCGGTTGGTTAGGTTTAACTAAATGTGAACAATCTTGCAGTATCTTTTTATTGAAAAATACATTTTAAAATTCAAATTCAATGTAAATCACTATAATTCCTTGTTATATCATATCGACGGTGGAAAGGAGAAACCCTTTAAGCGACATTTTGGTCAAAAATGAGTTTTATATATCGACGGAACCGGCTTTTTTACACGACTGCCAAAAGGAGAGTATATGTGTTCAGCCCCTATGTATGTTTCATATTTTCTTTAAACGCGCAGATCTTCGCGACCACTTAACAGTTTTTAATAGTGTAAGGTATCATTTGAATCCTCGTGACGTCGCGGGTAACATAGGATATGTGACGTCACGTTAAAAACAATATGGCGGCCTAAAAATTCAATATTGTCTAATCAAAAAAAATAAATATGAGAGAAACATATCGAGTTTGGTATCAAAATGAAGAGCTTCAAACAGCGATTACTAACATGTATATAACTTGTAGGTTTGTTACTTATTCCAGAACAGCCAGATTCATTAAAATACAATTAAAGCGCAAAGAATAATATGTCATCTAAATGCTATGTTTTGGGTATCAATTTAAAGCATTTTGTATGCAGATTGTAAATATATATGCAAGTTATATGTTTAAGTATATGTTTGAAGAGAAAACTCGAAATGTTCTACATCGCACTATTGAAGTTTTTCTTCAATGCCTAAGCCGTGACAGGACTGTCACAGTTGACACATCTTCTTGACCGCTAAGTGTGTATGAAACAGAATACATTGTATATACGCGCTTGTGGTCAAGGGGTAAAATGCACGGCTGCTACTAGGGCCTGCTCCCGGTTCTCTCAGTACCGGGAATTTCCCGGTACTCCCGGTACCGAGAGAACCGGTACTGAAGATGATGTCCCGGTTCTTTCCCGGTTCTATGTTAAATAATCAAGATGCGTGTTTTTCCAGAGCTGTGTTGTGTATTAACAAATATGGAGATTATATTTTTAACTCTTATATAGCTGTGATCGTGTAAAGCACACGAATGCTTTTGTGTGAATACATTTTTTTATATTTAAAGTAAAATATTTGTACATAATACAATTAATACATAAAATGGATAAAATCTGTAGGTATATTACACCTCTGTAGTCCTATCCACAAAAAAAGCTATCTTTAAATTATGACATTTATGATGATGACAGATGTATGGGTTTGAAACCTCTGTATGCCTGTCCACAAAAAAAAACTATCTTTGAATTATGACATTTTGATGTTTAAGTATTAATAATATCAAATTTGATTGTTTATTTATACTTTGGGGCAGTATTATTTCTTGTTTAGATCAGCAGATTTTATGCAAAACAAACATAACTCACTGCATAACAATATAGACAAGAATATTCGGACATCGCATTCGCACATTTTCGGATTGAAATATTATTCTAAATGCAAATACGATCGTTTTGTTTTTTGTCTCAAAATTGCCACGTTCCGTATTGCGTTTCCTTTGTCTATTCAAAACAGCCACATAGGTATACGAGTATAACACCTGTGGTTGATGGACTCGAATATATTTTTAATTGTAAAAGTTTGCAAATCCAAATACGGTAGTTTTGTTTTAGGAAAAATCTAATTTAAGAGGATACAATTTTAAAACCTAAACCGCCACATTACGTATTGTGACTCTTTTTTATATAAAGGAACACAATATTTACATATTTATTTTATTCAAAACGGCCACATTTACAAATGTGGCACTTTTACTTATAAAGTTCTTAACATAATCACTTCTTTTTTGGCTTTATGGCACTTTTTCCCAAAAATGTCATACGTTTTGATCAACGGTCGAGTCGCAACTGACAAAATGGTGGTTTAGCACTAAAGTTAGTACCTAACGAAAGCGTGATAGCGCAAAAAGGGCACCTGCATAATTTTGATACTTTCTAACGACAAATCAACAGAGGTGTCTTAGTGCCACGTAAAATATTAGTGTTTGAATATAATTTCGTTTCTGCAATAAAATATTTTTTCATGGTCTGTTAGTTGTGTCGCTTTTGTCTTTAATGAAAGATATATAGTTTGTGAGTTTTGTGACATTTTCATAAAGATGCAACATTGTCTCTTAAGCACAAGAACGCTCTAATTCGTATAAAAATAGGAGCAAATTTCGTCCATATGGTACGCGACATTTAACTTGAAAACGTCACATTTAATACTATAAGCGCTGCATAACGGTTTATTGATATTTCTTTGTTCAATAAACAATTTAGTAATAAAGACATTATTATTAAGTCATGCGTGGATGGAAGAACCGGACAGTACCGGGAGTCCCGGTACTGGTACCGCTCGGTACCGGGAAATGAAAATCTCAGTACCGGCCCCGGTACTGCAGGCCCTAGCTGCTACGCAGCGGTCGTCGGTTCAATCCCCGGCTCGTAACCGATGAATTTTTCAAATAAAACTTGTATACGATATATCGTTTGATAAACATTATTACCAGTCAAAGGTTTAAGTTCTGTCCATGATTTCGATACAAAATAGACTTTCGGGCGATATATTTTTTTCAGTGTTAACAGTAAAATTTCAAGAGCTAGTTAATATTAATTTCCCATTGAATCTGAACAATTTTAAACATTGGAACCGATAATAATTCATAGGCAAGTGAAGTTGTCATATTTTGATGATGACATGACTACTAAAAACTGCCACAGCTGCCTCAGTTGTCCGAACTGTTCGAAAGTAACGGTTAATTAATAAGAAATAGTTCAATCAGTCATAATTATATTAGTTGGAAACAAGAAGTGTCGACTTAAATGCTAGAAAAGTGATAGCCCGCACAGCCGAATTCGTATCAAAATCGTCGTGCGAACTTAACATTTAACAAATTCTATCCCTCAGTTACATGTATGGAGGGCTCCCACCCCAATGGTTTTTTTTACAATCTAGTATCATAATCCTGTAGCGATTTATACAACACATATCTTTACCAAATTTCGTTACTGTAGCATTTATAGTTTCCGAGTAAATCGGCTGTGACAGACGGACAGACGGACATGACGAATCTATAAGGGTTCCGTTTTTGCCATTTTGGCTACGGAACCCTAAAAAAGAACGTACAATATGATTCGCATATCAGAGAAATGTCCCTAAAATACAATCACAACAGCAATTGTGGCCAAACAAAATTACTATACGTGTTGTAACATGCGCATAAAATTTTAAACTTGAAATATCTTAACATTAAATGTCTCGTATCGTGTACATGTTATAATGTTATAATGCTAGAGAGGAACACTAAAGGGGGGCAAGGTTTTGACCGTTCTGCCGTTGGCTTTTGGTCAGATCAGGGTCGGGTTTGGCCTTCACATTTGCGCAGGGGAGTTGGTATGAATGAAGCTAGGTTTTCCTGGAAACTTGAGTCTCACGCAGCTCGCAGGCAAGCGCGCTGGGTGGCCGCGCTCCAGGCCTTTGGCCCTACGCGGATCGCGGCTTTCAGCCTCCGCATTTTCTCGAAACGATTTTTCGGGCCTGCGGCCCTGAGATTGGTTTTAATGCTACACTTGGGCTCGCTCGTCGGGCCTCCGACCATCGGGCTCGCGCTTGAAGCACCTCGATAGTTACGCTCCAGGCCTTCGGCCCTTCTTCGGCCTTAGGTACTTTAAATTTCTTCCAAGTGACTCTTGGGCCCTATAAGTTAAAGTCTGTGCCACTGGCTCCGGTGGTCCAGGCCAGGGGCTCGGCTTTTGGCCTCGCAAACCAGCGCCTCTCTGAGAAACGATTCGGGCCTTCGTCCCTACGCGGAGTACGTCCTTTGCAGGTGGTCGAAACGATCGTCGTACATCCATTTTAACGTTACACTATTCCGTCGGCTGACATGGTAGTGCTGGGCTTTGGTGGCTCGACCTTCCGCCTCGCGAACTTTAAGTCTTCGTTGGAGTTCGAAGCGAATCGTTGCACGTTGGGCCCTCCGGGTCGATTATTAAATCAGTTAAGAGGGACGGTTGTACCGTGTGGGCTCGCTCGTCGTGCCTTGGGCCCTACGCGGATGTCGGTTTTTTAGATACTGGGGTATTCGAAGAAGCATGGTAGTTGAATTTTCTCGTTAGTAGGCCTCGTCTTAAATTTGCAAGCGACATGCTTGGGCCCTCGAAGTGAAGGTTCGGGCCTCTGCGAGCTCAGTTTTCGGCCTCCCACCCTGAAGCTCGTCCTGTGGACTCGATCAACATATAGATTTACACTGGTTCCAGTTATGTTCCAGTCCCCAAAATTAGCGGGATGGGAACTCCTCGGGCCCACGGAGCGAAGCTTCAGCCCTCTGCGAAGTCAGTTTTTGAAATTCTATCCAACTTCAAGGAATCTTCATAATCACTAAAAGGTTTCAAATAAATAAAATAATTAAAAAATTAAAAAACACGACTGCCGTTTTAAGCGAACTGAAAAGTAACAAATAATTCTTTTTTCAGGTTAATTATTGTGAGTGTCTCTACATAAGTATAGGCGCTTGTCTTATTACTTACAATATTTTGTATCGATTGCAGTCGGGGAACCTTTCATTACGGAAAATATAAATATATGGAGGTTCCCCGACTGCAATTGAAACAAAATATTGTAAGTAATAAGACAAGCGCCTATACTTATGTAGAGACACTCACAATAATTAACCTGAAAAAAGAATTATTTGTTACTTTTCAGTTCGCTTAAAACGGCAGTCGTGTTTTTTAATTTTTTAATTATTTTATTTTTTCTGCGTCGTTTAAGCCAAGTAATACTGAGATCTGACGACTTCAATGTCGCTTAAGGTATAATGAAATAATGGTCAATTTTAAAGACAGGGATGCTAAGCGACGCAATTATTGACTAAAATTTAGACAGTGTCACTTAAGCATACACATATTTATATACATAGTCGCTTAAGTTTTTTTTTTCAAGTGCTACTGTTGTCGGTTAATTTCATGTCATACAAATTACCTTGCCCTGTAAGCGACACTTTTCTGACTAAAATAATTTTATTTATAAACCGTAGGGTCGCTTAAAGGCTCGTTTCAGAGAATTCTTAGGTCAATATCAATTAAGCGACATTTATTTCAGAAGGTTCCAAGTTTATTGAAATAACGTTATTACTATTTCATAGATATGACAATTTGACAAAGTAAGTTCAAAGAACACAAGTCTCTAAAGCGGCCACAGAAAGTGATACGATTTTTTTTCCTAAAAATAAAACTTTAAAACGCTCTCCTGGACAATTACCCCAGTCCCAGTGTTTTAAAGTTATCCATTAAGGAGAAACAGTATGTTAAAGTTACGACCTATGAGTGATGTATCTAGGTATCACAACATTGTACCTTATTAATGATTAAACATATTGGTAGTTCAGTGGACATAAAACTAAATGAGCTAAAAAGTATTTTTGAACTCATGGTTTTTTAACTGGTTTAGCAAAAAAAATTTTCTTTTTTGTATTACACCGATTTAACTTTTTTGGTATAAGTCGACTACAGTAAAACTACATAAAAAAAAGGAAAAAAATTTTTTTTTATCTTTAATTTTAACTATTAAATTATGACTATTTACTGGGTTATTAGTGTACCGTTTCATTTTTTGCTCCTATTACAGGCCACACCCTGTATATTTGCTAAAACTTATTTTCTACTCATGGCTTTCAATAAAAAGACACTTCAAAATTGTTTACATTTATTTTGTATGATGTAGTTTCTGTATGTATGATATTGTGGCATATTTTCATGTTTAAGACATCTTAAAATGCAATTTCCGAACTGCAATTTGGATGTAGGCGCCCTCTTAAATACCTAACCAAACAGAGTATAGTCTGACGGAACAAAGTAAATAAAAAGCGCACTATTTTACTGTTTTAATGATCTAGGATAATGAAGGTAAGAATTGATGATTAAATAACACATGAATTTAAGGTCAATCCACACCAGAAACATGTGCAACCATGTGCAACACGTGCGCATGCGCGTACAGCTTGGCAAAAAAGAGTAGAAATTAAAAAGTAGCAACATCGTAGTGTCGTCCCTTTCAAATCTTTTCGTGAGAAAACGGGACGACACTACAATGTTGCCACTTTTTAATTTCTACTCCGTTTTTGCCAGGCTGTATGCGAGGCATCCGCGTTGTACCGTTGGAAATGTCATAGTGAATGGCACACCGGTTGCACGTCACGCTCATGGGCACGCCACGCAAGCTATGTGCCGTCTAATATATCGTTTGCATACGCTTGATACGCTGTCTCAACCTTTAACAGTATTTAATGGCGTAGATTAGAAAATTTAACATATTTTCAATCTATTAACGTTGCTTTAGCCCAAATATTGTCGCATGCAGTAAAATAGTACATTGCGAAAAAAATGAGGTTCGAAAGGAGTGGAGATAAATTAAAGCTCGACCGAAAGGAGATTCATTTTCGTACGTGTATCGTACGACGTTTTTCAGTACATTATGGCCCTCCGAAGCACTTTTACACTAAGCGCGTAGAAAAAGCGTCATCTGTATTTCAATAACCTGTATTAAATCCTTTAATTATCGTTGTTATAGTTGCTATAGATAGTTTTTAATTTCAAATTTATAGCCTGAATCTTGGTTCTTAAACAAAAAGTCTCGCTCATTAACCGAACCGCTACAGTTTCGACTTTCGAGGTATTAGCGGTAAGTTTTAATTGTGAAACTTGACTCCGTCTTGCGCTAATTGTAGCCATGATCGTATCTAGGGCAACGTGTACTCTGGATAAACAGGTAATATTTGTTATAATTTATAATAATATACTTATTATTGTCAGACATCGTAATGATCGTAACTTTTGTAGCAATTTTGCTGCAGCGTAGTTGAAATAATAAGATCTACGTGAATACTTATTTAGTACCTAGGGAGATGAATAATCGAAAACGCTGCGCTAAACGTTCTGTAAATGTTTGTTTATTATATTAAACAAGGATGCCTTTGGGTTTGGGGCGAAAGTTTCCACCGCTCGTTTTTGTCCAAATGTAGGTATATTTATAAAGCATAATTGCAAAAACGGCAAAAACGTAACCCTTACAGATTCGTCGTGTCCGTCTGTCACAGCCGATTTACTCGGAAACTATAAATGCTACATAAATTATAAATATTAGATGTCATATACCAAAGAAAAACGACCAAGATCACCTATGTCCGAGGTGGGGATCGAACCCACGTACTAATTTGATTTGTACTTTCGCAATATGTTCAATAGATGGCAGCACCAGTTCTCTCTAGCTATTCTAGAAAACTGTAAAGTATTCTAATAGGAGGTGCAGGCATTGTATTGCTTGCCCTCCCTCAGAGAATGGTCAAAGTCGCCTAGCCTTGTAAGGGATTGCATATACCCGAGAAATTTGACCGGTGGTTGCTAAGACCGAGTGGCCGAGGGGTACAGGCATCAGCCGCGAAAGCCGAGTACGTGGGTTCGATCCCCACCTCGGACATAGGTGATCTTGGTCGTTTTTCTTTGGTATATGACATGTAATATTTATAATTTATATAGTATTAAGTAGTGTGACTACTGGAGAAAAATTAAAAGTACAAATCGTAGTTAGTTAATAAATAATTTGATTTGTACTTTCGCAATATGTTCTATAAATGCTACAGTAATGAAATTTGGTAAAGATATGTGTTGTATGAACCGCTACAGAATTATATTACTAAATAATTGAGTTTGGGACCCTGAATGCATATAACTGAGGAATAGATTTTTTTAAATTGTATATAATCGTGTGGGGTACCTATCAACAGAAATGATATCAAGATTTATAAATCACATTTTTATTTAATCGAACCGTTTTCGAGATATCTGCTCTCAAAGTCTGAAAAATGTGTGCCCCCCTCCTTTATTAAACTAGGTACGCAATATAAAATTAAAATATATATATATTATGCATATTTTAATAATAATAATTTAATATTAATAAATAAACTCTGTCAACGATTTTTGATTTGATTTAATTTTCTCTTAGACGTTTCGAGGTAGGTTGATTTAACTGTATTTTTTTAATTATAAATTGATAATGGTACGGAACCCTTCGCGCGCGAGTCCGACTCGCACTTGGCCGGTTGTTTGTTTATTAATTGATTAATAGTCCGGCAGATGCGAAAAGTTAGCGAGTTGCAATCAAACACAACCACACGTGCTTTCAGCGACATATTTATTATAACCTGTATGCTTAGCACATGATTGGTGCGACAGTATCTCGCCGCGAGATAGTCTATCCGTCCCTCTTTTGTTAATATAGCTTAGTGAAGGACGGGACATCTATCTCGCGGCGACATACTGTCGCGCCAATCATGTGCTAAGCCTGCTGGGTTCGGATATCTCGAGCACGGTAAGACGTTAGAGAACTACGGAGTCGATTTTAACATAAAAGTCAACTCATACTCATACTCACATACTCAGTCCAAAAGTTGATTATAAACGAAATAAATATAATTTGGAAATTAATTCAACTATATTTTAAATGAAAAAAGACTGCCATACTATGTTGTATATTACGTAAAAGAACACGCAAATAAAAAATATTAACTAAGATTCTTGTTTGTAATATCCATAGAACACGAAGATAAAAAGTTGACTTTTATGTTAAAATCGACAAAATCAATATCATTTATTTGTATAACATAGGTGTGTACGTATATACGTACAACGTACAGGTCTCATTATACACAAATTTTTGTACCACTATGCTGTGCCTATAAGGCGTACAATTTTATTTATGGACTGTGCCTGCATGCTATACACAGTTACCATTATTATTAATCCAACAGAAACTCGCTAACACTATAATACGCTTTATCCTCTAAAAATTTAAAAAATTACTTTTAAAACGAATAATGTCATCTGTATTTCTAAGTTCATTCGAAATTTTATTAGAAATTTTAGGTGCTATTCCAAAAATACTCGACTCCGTGGTTCTCTAACGTCTTACCGTGCTACGAGATATCCGAACCCTGATTATAACGTTAACGTTTTACGTTTCTCAGTGCTCGCATAATTTAAATAGTAAGGATTGTTATCTCATCGGAGGAAGACTATAGGGCTCCGTAGGTATACCGCCAACTCACCGCGTCCCAGAGCGTTACTTAGGGTTTTCGTGACTGGCTGATTAAAAAAGTTCATCAACGCATCTCTTTTTAGTTTTTCCAGCAAACGCCTTTCTCCGCCGCCAACTTTCGTAATAAAAAGTTGGCAGAAGTTGAACGGATTAAACAATTTTCTAGCTAAGCAGATATGCTACTGTGTCATCATCATGTATTTAAGAGAGCTGCTCTTGTCGGTGAAGCAGTCTCCAGCATTTTCTTTTCTCTGCTATACAGGGTGGCCCGTTCAAATCGGTCAGTATGGGAAAGTCTGAAACTATAAGACATACGAAGATTTGTTCTTAGGAACCATGTCACCGATTTTGATAAAAAGGAAAACTGCGTTGCTAAATATGACAAAAAAAAACTTTTTTTCTTAAGATTTACACAATAAACACCTAGTAAAATAAATTTGAGTAAGTGAAAATAATGAATTCCATTCATTTTAGACATCATGTTTCTTAGAGACATTTACTGCTTAAAACTTGGACAAACGATGTCTGAATAGAAACAGTGTATGTTAATTTTTTCAAAACAACCGGGTTCGATTTCCTGGTTGTTTGTTGTGTTTTTTTTTCAAATGCATGAATGCAGTTTTTCTTTTTATCAAAATCGGTGACATGGTCCCTAAGAACAAATCTTCTTATGTCTTATAGTTTCGGACTTTTCCATACTGACCGATTTGAATGGACCACCCTGTATATTTCACCTCCTTCACGACTTGTTGCTAGACGACATGCTGCAACCATACAAATGGACTATCAAATGCTATTTAGTTCGAAAAAGCCCCAAAACAATTATTGTGCAATCGAACTGAGATGGGCAGGAGATAGCGCTTTTCTTAACACCGTGCATATGTCAGCGCAACATCTTTGACCAATGCAAATAGAAATAGTCAATCAAAACTTTGATGGACTAATGACAACTATTATTAAATAGTGTTTTAAGTTTTTAGAGAATAATATAGAAATGTATTAGCGTCATGTCATAATGTATTGAAGAGGGGATGACTCGTGTCAACGATTTTTCAGTAGTAGTAGCGTAGCGTGCAGCATCCATGATTTATTTGTTCGTTGACGACATGCTAATAAAAAAAAACCATCATGGAAGGAAAGAAAGGCAGGGGTAGACCAAGGAGATACTATTATGCCAAGGTCTAGGTAGTATGGAAAGGTAGTGTGGGGTAAGATGAAACGGTTTTTTAATGGGGTAAGACAAAAAGCTACCTGTATACGATGTGCCAGAATGACGACTTTTTGTCTTACCCCATTAAAAAACCGTTTCATCTTACCTTACCTACCTTACCTAAAACTGCTGATGCTGCAAATTGGTGAAGCTGCTCTCTGACACCGAAAACTATATGAATCATATAGTTTTGACGTTCTTTGTATTCTATCCTCTTGTGATTAAATAATATTTTGGAGTCATCAGTTATGCTATTCTCCTATTCACACATTCGACGCTGCGTTCGTCAACGAGCTCGACGTCGAGACAGCCTTGTCTAAAATCCTAGCTGTCTTATTTGACATTAGGAATCGAGGCTGTGAGCGAGGTTGTGGACGAGTTCGTCGCTGTTTTTCGTTAGAGAATACGAAGTTCGTACATTAAACGTCAAACTCTCGACGCAGTGTAGTTCCAGTCCAGCTCACGCCGCATTCGTCGCCGAGCACTAGTGTCGTTTAAAGTACATTAGTGAATACCATTTTTAGGCTCGAACGCTGCCTCAGCGCTAGGGCCTGCAGTACCGGGGCCGGTACTGAGATTTTCATTTCCCGGTACCGAGCGGTACCAGTACCGGGACTCCCGGTACTGTCCGGTTCTTCCATCCACGCATGACTTAATAATAATGTCTTTATTACTAAATTGTTTATTGAACAAAGAAATATCAATAAACCGTTATGCAGCGCTTATAGTATTAAATGTGACGTTTTCAAGTTAAATGTCGCGTACCATATGGACGAAATTTGCTCCTATTTTTATACGAATTAGAGCGTTCTTGTGCTTAAGAGACAATGTTGCATCTTTATGAAAATGTCACAAAACTCACAAACTATATATCTTTCATTAAAGACAAAAGCGACACAACTAACAGACCATGAAAAAATATTTTATTGCAGAAACGAAATTATATTCAAACACTAATATTTTACGTGGCACTAAGACACCTCTGTTGATTTGTCGTTAGAAAGTATCAAAATTATGCAGGTGCCCTTTTTGCGCTATCACGCTTTCGTTAGGTACTAACTTTAGTGCTAAACCACCATTTTGTCAGTTGCGACTCGACCGTTGATCAAAACGTATGACATTTTTGGGAAAAAGTGCCATAAAGCCAAAAAAGAAGTGATTATGTTAAGAACTTTATAAGTAAAAGTGCCACATTTGTAAATGTGGCCGTTTTGAATAAAATAAATATGTAAATATTGTGTTCCTTTATATAAAAAAGAGTCACAATACGTAATGTGGCGGTTTAGGTTTTAAAATTGTATCCTCTTAAATTAGATTTTTCCTAAAACAAAACTACCGTATTTGGATTTGCAAACTTTTACAATTAAAAATATATTCGAGTCCATCAACCACAGGTGTTATACTCGTATACCTATGTGGCTGTTTTGAATAGACAAAGGAAACGCAATACGGAACGTGGCAATTTTGAGACAAAAAACAAAACGATCGTATTTGCATTTAGAATAATATTTCAATCCGAAAATGTGCGAATGCGATGTCCGAATATTCTTGTCTATATTGTTATGCAGTGAGTTATGTTTGTTTTGCATAAAATCTGCTGATCTAAACAAGAAATAATACTGCCCCAAAGTATAAATAAACAATCAAATTTGATATTATTAATACTTAAACATCAAAATGTCATAATTCAAAGATAGTTTTTTTTTGTGGACAGGCATACAGAGGTTTCAAACCCATACATCTGTCATCATCATAAATGTCATAATTTAAAGATAGCTTTTTTTGTGGATAGGACTACAGAGGTGTAATATACCTACAGATTTTATCCATTTTATGTATTAATTGTATTATGTACAAATATTTTACTTTAAATATAAAAAAATGTATTCACACAAAAGCATTCGTGTGCTTTACACGATCACAGCTATATAAGAGTTAAAAATATAATCTCCATATTTGTTAATACACAACACAGCTCTGGAAAAACACGCATCTTGATTATTTAACATAGAACCGGGAAAGAACCGGGACATCATCTTCAGTACCGGTTCTCTCGGTACCGGGAGTACCGGGAAATTCCCGGTACTGAGAGAACCGGGAGCAGGCCCTACTCAGCGCTGACAGCAAGGCGGTTTCCTTAGTGGATAACACTGCTGGACATTTTTTTTTCTTTTCTAACTATGTTGATAAAAGAAAGACAGGTCGGTAGTCTGTCTCTAATCGAGAGACCCGAACCTACTGATAAGCGAAAAAACCGGCCAAGAGCATGTCGAGGCATGTTCAGTGTAAGGTTCCGTAGTCATTCAAAAACGGCTGGGCCGATTATGTTCAGGATAGTTTTATTTTAGTGTTCTAAAAGCCCACTATTCAATATTTTTTCATATTTTTTGAACCCGTGAATCTGAAGTTAGAGAGCGGGAACAATTTTTTTTATTCTGAGTCGGTTGTCTCCCAAAACCAGCAATAAAAAATCGTCCTCAATTTACTATAAGGGGAGGTACCCGAAAAAACTGTTTTCTACTTTTTAATCTACCACTTTGTCGACGTGTTTAATATGTATATCTGTAACAAATTCTGGCACCCTAGTGAAAAGGGGTATAAATCGAAATTTGTCACTTTACAGGAGAGCCAAAAAACGATTGGCGAAATTATTCAAAATTACTGTCCCGAAATGGCTAAAGAATTAGAATAACTTTAAATGTACTTTGAGTAAATACGATGCGCTCTTTCACATGCCGTCATTGGTTTATGGCTAAAATCAATAGTTTAAAAATATTGGACATTAGTGAAAACGGGTATACATTTAACTTATTTTATTATAACTCTTTTTGAGATGTACTTTTACGAAAAAAAATAGTCAAGTTTTTTTGCAAAATTAATTTTAATGGCATAGCATGTACGTATACAATATAATCCCAAAAAAACCGACTTATACCATTGTGCACAAAATGTTAGGAACGTGTAAAAGGGAATAACAAGATTTATATTAATCACTTTATTCAATTGTATCCAAATTCTATGAAATAAGTTACAATAAAAATATTTCTTTTTTCCATTTATTATTAGAAATTATTTCCTTAAATTAGAAAAATATTTTCTTTTCAACAGCCAAAACTCAACGCATCATAAAATGAAATGTTTTTAAATTTCATAGTACCAAAAAATACCATAATGTAGCATTTATTTATTATTATCAAAATCGTGTCATAATATTTTTTTTCTCATGCCTTATTTTGCTAACACGGTACTCGACAAAAAACCTAAATAGTACAAATAGTCCTACTGTCCGAATTATAACTTTATGCCCTGGATGTCGTGCGCGCAGCTAGGTAGGTACGTTCCATCACGCCTGAATGGCAATTTTGTATCTTATCGAGTCACCTAAAATAACATACTATTGAAAATGGATATTAAAAAAAAACTATTGTCTATAGCCTATCGTAATGTACATTACGATACAACTGTAAAAAAAAATAAGTTCGAAATAAGCATAAATAAAGCAAAGCACGACCGAAGTCAGTGTTTTAAATCGACACGATTTACGAATTTCATTTTTGCATGTGTATCGTACTACATTTTTCAGTACAGATGGCCTTCCGAAGTTTTCAACCAGGCAAGATATTAAACGACTCCTCGCACTAGTGTGTAAAGAAGTTATTTCAGTTGTTTCGGATAAAAATAGTGACGTTGATTTGCAGTACTCTGTATGGAATCTTAATAAACAGACTTTAATCGACGAGTGTAAAAAGCCTGTCACTATTATGTTCTATCGATTATAATTCTTATAAAAGTTGTATAGGTAAATATAGGTACGATCAACTTGAATTTTTGTGTTAAATATACATTAACTTTATTAATTTCGTTAGTAGACAATTAAAAAAAATATTGTGATAATATTGTTTTCATTATGTTAGCATTCATAAAAAGTGGTCAGGCATGGTTTCCTGGTGGCTGTTTTGAAATTGTCCTAATCACATGTTTCTGGAGTAGTATAGATATAACAACAGCCATAGAACAGCAGCAAATACTCGTACAAGGCTATTTATTATAGCACGCTTTCTAAATTACCTAGATCATTAAGTAAAATTGTTACTACAATTTAAAAAAAAAGTATTTGCGTTAGGTCATTTAAAACTGTCAACACAAACTAATATTACTAACATAGGTTTTAACAAATAAGCAGCAGAATTTAACAGTTTAAATTTGAAAAAAGAATACAATCATTTTTTAAGAAAATCATTAACCACTAAGTAAATTAAATTTTGGCCGTGTGGTGACGGCAGGAAGAATACATTTGTCACCACCCCAACTCTTCCTGTGGGTGTCGTAAGAACCGACTAAGGGATTGAAGTGTCACTGGCCATGTTTGATAACGATTGATGATGGGCAGCAGCGTCATCATAGTGGACACATTACTGCGATCGCCAATCCGCTTGCCCAGCGTGGCGATTATGGGCATTTACCTCCTAATGCGTCTATACGCATAGTTAATAGGAGAGGCCTACGTCCAGCAGTGGACTATCACAGGCTAATGATGTGATATGAAATTAAATTTTAAAAATTAACACTATTTTAAACATTGTGTATATATAATGAAACTTAGTGTAAAAGGGTACTACTTCTTAGTACAAATCCGTCAATTATCTGGTGT
Source organism: Thaumatotibia leucotreta (assembly GCA_025490895.1). NCBI lineage: Eukaryota > Metazoa > Arthropoda > Insecta > Lepidoptera > Tortricidae > Thaumatotibia > Thaumatotibia leucotreta. The sequence goes on along the minus strand of JALPQI010005254.1, from coordinate 10,514 downwards.
TAAATGTTCAGTAATAGGTACTTTTTTATTTAGTGCAAACGGATATAATTACCGCAAATGGATTATATCACATGTAAAAAACTGTAATTGTAAGTGATTAAAGTCGACTTGTACCCGTAACAACATAATTTTATTCGTGAATATGGATTTATGTCGAATTGTATCTCAAAAAATGTTTTTATTGTTCGTGTAAAGTGATATAAATACACATGGATCCTCATTATCCGCGTGACCATCAAGAGAATATGAGTAGGTAGTTATAGCGTTACACACAACAAAAATCCAAACGCGTAAAACGTAGCTACACTAATACCTTTTGTAACTTTACAAAGATATACTTTTTTTTTGTTACTAAGAATTTATTTCAACTTATACCTACACTGCATGGTCATTTGTGTTAGTTATACCATATTACACGACCGTAACTTTGTCAATTTACGTGATATCTTAGATCCCTTTACACCAACAGATGCCATTTTTTTTTTTTTTTGAAATTTTTTGGTATACTTAACTCAATTTGGCCAAAATTCGACTTATACCCCTTTTCACTAGGGTGCCAGAATTGCAGGTTTCTATAGTACTAACAGTAACAGCCACTGAGCTATGCTGCAGACAGACAGACGGACAGACGGACATGGCAAAACTTAAAATGCACAGGTGGCTTATGATGGTCCCGTTTTATCTATTTATCGTGCTACGCATCACTTTAGCACTTACATACTTGTTAGAACCTGACGGTAACAACGACAAACGATTAGACACGGTACCATCATAAGCCTACAGATACACTTTAGGTTGATAACGTAAACAACCGAATACCTTCCTATAAAGTTGAATTTTTCCATAAAGATACCCTTCTTACAATTTAAGGTAATCTGTGGTTACCTAAAGGTTAAAGTGAAGCAGAACCGGATGCTTCAGTCACTCGCGTATCATATTGTGAATAAGTTAACATTTTAACTTGCTGGAAAAAGTCGTGAGATTTAAGAAAGTAGATAAGTACCTACATAAAAAAATCACACCGTACCGGAGTTTATTATCGAGCATCAGTTCTAGCCAAGATGTCATTTTGCAATTATTGTATACCTACGATAAGCGAAATGAAAAAAAGAAAGAAAAATAATTTATTCAGTACGCTTAAAATACAAACATAGGTACAAACTATAACATTTCATTAATTTTTAAAGCGTCACTGAAAAGGTTTTCACTCAGCTTTGTGTCAAGCTACTTGCTAGGTAGTCTAGGTACCTTGACGCTGGTCTTCCGTGAAAACCATTTCATAGGAACAATGGTGACGTGACTTTTCGTACCGAATCTGTCATTCCCATACATTCATTACTCGCTCGCTTATCGTAAAGATAAAGATAAAGATAAGATAAAGATAATTTATTTGTAAGAAACATGAGTTGAGTACATAAAGGTGTTGTGCGAATAAAAAGTTCTTCATGTTTTGCCTCTCGGCGTACAAATTTTGTTTTCATGCATTAAACATAAAAATGTTCCATCATAAAGGTAATTTAATTATTCATGCAAGCATCTACCAATCTATATGTTAATATTCTTAAAAACTACTATCATTCACAAAGTCACTTATAGTATAATAACATTTTTCTAGTAATAATTTCGATAATCTTAATTTAAACACATTGTCGGAGACATACTTAATTTATAAGTAAATTGTATAGTTGTCTATGGTTTGACAACGGCTTTTTCCTTTGTACTTCTATCATTGCGTATCGACCTTGAATATATTTATTCTTTTTAATCGTTATAACCGTGTTTCCTTGAAATGGTGCCGAAAAAGATGTTCAGTTATATTTGATTTCTCACGTGTATTGTTATTTCGAGTGTTTATTCAGTGATTCAATAATAAATTCAAAATTAAAATCTCCAAATTTTCCCATAGAAAATTGAAGTACGTCAAAATTTGACAATCTCATTTTATTCCTGAAGTCGCATTAAAACTCCATCGTCATATTTGATTTTAAACGCAACTTGTCAAAGTGTCAATTAGAACTGGATAGTGACACAGACATATCTATTTATAGTAGTGCAACTTCATATTGCACGTGCAACATGGAGATGGAGAAAAAGAAATGGGATGCGGCTTTAAAGCAAAACAAGTCTTCTATAGAACGTGTGGAACGAGCGTTAGCACGACACAAGGATTTTACCAAGGAAGATTTGGAGGTACGAAAAAATATTTTGAAGGAAGCATATACAAAATATAAAGAGTCGATCATAAATTTGCTAGCCTTAGACGTGATGACGACGATGATATCGAAGACTGCTACATGAATACTTTGGCAAACATAGAACGTCTATTGAAGTCGAAGGTCTGTACGAATACTTCTATACAGCACACAGAAGGTTCACAAGGCATAGCAAAATTACCATCTCTGGATATCCCAATTTACGACGGAAAGGACATATCCAGCTACAAGCCGTTCATTGAAATGTTCCGTGCTGTAGTCCATGAAGACACCCGGATTTCAAACATTCAAAGGCTTTGTTTCTTAAAGAAGTATTTGAAAGGAGAGCCATTACAAATAATTGATAGCCTACCGATTGTCGGTGAGTCATACGAACCAGCACTACAGTTACTGGATAAAAGGTATGATAACCCCGCCTTACTTATTAATAGCCACGTCACCAGCCTACTGGATCTGCAAGGGTTGCATCGAGGCACGTCCCAGCAACTACGCGATTTTGTAGCATCTGTTAGGCAGCGTGTTAAAGCTCTTGAAAATTTGAAGCAACCCGTTAATAAGTGGAACGCAATCTTGTCGTGCATTTTAATACGCAAACTTGACCCCTATACTGCAAGGTTATTTCACGGTGACAGGGATACCACAACAGTTGTGTCTGTTGATGAGTTGTTAGAGTTCCTGGAAAAACGTGCGGCTACTCTCGAGGCCAGCCCAGCTGTCAACGATAAGGTACATAAGCCAGTGAGTAAGTCCAAGAATCTTGCAACGGTCAACAAGGTAGAAAAGCCTCAAGTTCTGCAACCATACTGTTCTTTCTGCAATAAGGAACATAAATTATTCAAATGTCCCGATTTTCTTGCTCTCAGGCCGGAGCATAGAAGTGACTTCGCTGTAAAAAATAAGTTGTGTCTAATTTGCCTTACTTCTCATGTCAAAAAGTGTAGGTATAATTTTAAGTGCAATTTATGTCATTCCAGCCTTCACAACACTTTGATACATGTACCAGTCGACCAGCCTGCACCGACGGCACAAGGGAGTGAATGTGACAAACCTTCAGTAAGCATGCATGTTGCACAGGATACCAGCAACTATGTACTCTTACCAACAGCCAAGGTAATCGTAGTTGGAGCTGATAATAAGAGACACATAGTGCGAGCACTTTTGGACAGTTGCTCTCAAACTTCGTTTTGCACATCTGCATTTGCCAACCAACTAGGGTTGCCACAACATGAACTTCACAAAAATATTGGCACTTTAGGGGACATTTACAAAAATAAGTTTGATAAATCCATTAATCTGACTATAGAGTCAACGGTTCGTGACTTCAAATTGGGTGTTACATGCTCAATTATATCAAAAATTACATCGAAGTTGCCTCAGAAACAAATAGATTTAAGCAACTTCGTAATACCAAAAAATATAGCTTTAGCTGATAAAGAGTTTCATATTCCAGGAGAAATATCACTGCTGCTAGCCAGTGATGTATTCTTCAAAATAATCCAAGATGGCAAAATAGAAGGCGGACCAGAGGATCCCATCCTGCTCAACACTCAGCTGGGATACATCATCTCGTCCACCAGCCAAACCGGTACCACTTCATCCATTGCTATGCATACAGTCGTTGAACCCGATCTTGACCACTGCGTTCGTCAATTTTGGGAGGCAGAGAAGGTTCCTGATATGTATCATGAATCCCTGTCAGAGCACGAGTATAGCGAAAAGGTATTTCAGGAGTCGGTAACCTTAAAAAATAATACATTCGAGGTCAAATTTCCGCTCAAGGTTGAATTGCAGGATGTTGACCCTTCTAATTCATATGCGATTGCTTTGCAACGTTTATACAGCCTAGAAAGGCGATTTACAAAGGATCCTGTTTATCATGATTTATACAAAAAATTCATACACGAGTACCTGGAACTAGGTCACGCGAAAATCATTGATACAAAAAACAGTAATCCTCAAAGTGATCCGTTGACATATTTGCCACATCATGCAATTTTGCGTCCTGACAGATTGACAAATAAGTTGCGCGTTGTCTTTGACGGGAGTGTCAAAACCAAAAACGGTCTTAGTTTGAACGATATAATGTACAAAGGTGTTTGTAAAGTGCAAAGATCTTTGTTTGATATTATAATGCAGTTTCGAACGCATAAGTATACATTGCAATGTGACATTCGACACATGTATAGGATGATTCTAGCTCATCCAGATTACAGGCGGCTGCAGAACATTTTGTGGCGCGAAGATGGAGTTATGAACGTCCTGCAATTGCAAACAATTACATACGGTTTGACCTCGTCGTCATTTTTAGCAACAAGATGTCTCATCGAGTTGGCAAGAAGGCACAAAGAAGAATATCCACTTGCTAGTGAGGCCATCATAAATAGCTCTTATGTCGATGATATTCAAACTGGTAATGACACCTTACAGGGCTTAATACAGCTTAAAGACGAGCTCATTTCAATTATGAAGCTTGCTAACTTCAAGCTTCATAAATGGATTTCAAACAGCTCAACATTGCTAAGCGTTCTGCCTCCAGAAACTTTAGGTTTCAATACTAAAGACATCGATCAAGACAAATCAGTGGTCAAGATATTGGGCTTGTCTTACGATGCGAAGGCTGACGAGTTCCAGCTGAGTGGTCGCGTTGTAAACCGCGTGGAATCTCCGACTAAACGGAATGTGTTGAGTGCTATCAGCAGGCTGTTTGATCCGATGGGATTCGTTGGTCCTGTCACTATGAAGGCCAAACTTATTTTAAATTTGCTTTGGCAAAATGATCTCCAGTGGGACACACCACTCCCCAATGATTTAGTGCAAATATGGGAATCATTTTACACAAATCTTACAAATATGCCGACCATTCACATTCCCCGATATTTGGAATTGGCAGATGCAGATGAAGTTCAGTTGATTGCTTACTGTGATGCATCTACTCAAGCATACGGCTGTTGCATTTATATTAAAGTCAAGACAAAGGGTGTTGTTCACATTCACTTGCTTTGCTCTAAGTCCAGGCTGGCAGGTGTAAATTCTAAATTAACTATACCCAAATTGGAACTGAACGGTGCGCTTTTGCTAGCAATGGTTATGAGAAATGTCGCTACTAATTTAAGCATTTCTGATGTGCATCTATTTTGCGATTCAAAGATTGTTCTCAGTTGGCTGGAAATTTCAACTGTGAAGGTTCCTGCTTACATTGGCAATAGAGTTCGCGAAATTAACAAATTGGCTGAAGGTATGTTCTGGCATTTTACTCCGGGCTTACTAAATCCCGCTGATATTCTCTCTAGAGGGTCAGATCCGCAAAATCTAGCTGAAAACATGCTATGGAAGCATGGACCTGATTATTTGACTGATTGTGAAAATTACAATTTGTTTTTATCCGAAGTGGAAAAACCTTTTCATACCTACAGTGACGAATATGAAACATGTTTGACAGTCGTGGATAACGTGCCAATACATCCGTTCTTTGAGAAATATTCAAGTCTTTACAAAACCGTAATTGTGATGGCTTACATACTGAGATTTATTAACAAATGTAGAAAGAACGTCACTGAGGCAGGAAATGTTTCTCTCACAGAGTATAGGGCAGCTTTCATAATGATAATTAAAGCTATTCAGACTCACTATTTTGCTGAAGAAATGAAATGTATTGCAGAAAAAAGACAAATTAAGGGGCAACTTTGTCGTCTTTGTCCATTTTTAGACAAAGAATCAGTATTAAGAGTTAGCGGCCGATTGCAGCATTCAGATTTAGACTTTTCAAAAAAGTTCCCCATTATTTTGCCAAAACATTGTCATATAACGACATTAATTATAAGACAAGAGCATTTAGCTATGTTACACGGTGGCTCGAAACTTATTCTTGGTAATCTGTTTCAGAAATATTATATTATCAATTCTGTACGAGAGGTAAAGAGTGTCATCTTTAAGTGCGTTATTTGCCGTAGACATAAAGCCGAAGCGTCAAAGCAGTTAATGGGTTCGCTTCCTAAAGACCGTGTTACTCCTGATCGGGCCTTTAAAAAGGTGGGCTTAGATTATTGCGGCCCATTTGACATTAAGCAGTCCTCAAAACGAAACAGCATCATCACAAAAGGGTATGTTGCTTTATTTATTTGCTTTGCTTGTAAAACTATTCATTTAGAGGTAGTCTCGGACATGTCCACAAATACATTCCTGGCAGCACTTAAGAGATTTATCGCTCGCAGAGGAGTTCCCACTGATATATACTGTGACAACGCCTCAACTTTTAAAGGTGCCAGTAATCAGCTGCGGGATTTGTACAATTTACACAGTAGTGAGGAGTTTCAGAGTGCCGTGCACAATTATTCTCTCCAAATGGAAATAGCATTCCATTTTATCCCACAATTCAGTCCCAACCATGGTGGTATTTGGGAGCGTGGTATTCAATCCTTTAAATTCCATTTAAAAAGAATTTCTGGCTGCAGAACGTTCACGTATGAGCAATTTAATACAATTACAATAGAAATCGAAGGCATCTTAAATTCACGCCCCCTCATGCAGCTTACCACGCAAGATAACAATGATTTTTCTTGTTTGACTCCGGGTCACTTTTTAATTGGTTGTCCGATTATGGCCATTCCTCAACATGATTTAACTGATATACCAACTAACCGTTTACAATTTTGGCGAACTTGTGAACAAATAAAACAACATTTCTGGAAGGTTTGGTCGAAAGATTATTTATCTTCTTTAAACGAACGCACGAAATGGTATAAAGATCTGCCTAATCTCAAAGAGGGCGCTGTAGTTCTTTTGATAAATCTCAACACCCCACCTCTTCATTGGCCTCTAGGAAGGGTCACTAAAATAATTAGTGGCTCTGATAATAAAGTAAGAGTTGTAGATGTTCGAACTGCTGATGGTAAAACACATCGTAGGGCTGTGTCTAAACTAGTTATTCTGCCAGTGGAATAATTTTATTATTTAATTTTTAGAAACTGTACCTAAGCAAGTTCCTTAGGTTCCATTAATTCATTTGTTTATGTACCTACTAATGGAGTATAATGTTAATTTAATGTTTGTTATGTTTCTTACTATTTAAGATACTCATTATATTCCTTTCTCCGGGGCAATTATGTCGGAGACATACTTAATTTATAAGTAAATTGTATAGTTGTCTATGGTTTGACAACGGCTTCTTTCTTTGTACTTCTATCATTACGTATCGACCTTTAATATATTTATTCTTATTAATTGTTATAAACGTGTTTCCTTGAAACACATTAATTGTACATTCCCTAATATCTTTAGGTATCTTATTAAATATTTTAGGTGCCATACCAAACACACTTTTCCGTAACAGAGCCGTGTTTGAAAATTGTCCTCCAATTCTATTGATATCTCGAGGTCTTAAAGAGCTACATATAGAAGTTTGCCACTGAAATTTTTCGGGATTATTTTTTATAAACATAGCTATTTCTAATATGTAAATACAAGGAAATGTCATTATTTTAAAATCTAAAAAACGTATACGATTGCAAAATGGCATGTTAGCCAGACCTGCAGGTAATACACGCAGAGTAGGCTCACTATAGGATTTTTTTTGGAAATTGGTTGGTATATTATAATCCGCTATCTTAAGGTTGTCTGGAAGAGATCGCTCTTCAGCGATAAGTCCGCCTGTTGTCACCTACTTGCATCTACTGTTTATCTGTGTTTCTGTTTAAGTTTTCATTGTAGTGCACAATAAAGCATATTTATTATTATTATCTCTTTATTTAACTTTTCTCTCAGTTTAGGGTTTTTATAAAATGAATACAAAATTAAAATACAATACAACATACAAAAAACAATACAAAATATAAACACTATAAAAAACCTAAACTAGGGTGCCGCCGGCAACGGGGCGGGCCCAAGCTGCCGGTGGTTAAGGTCGCAGAGAGAGGAACCGACGGACTATCCGCGCCGTGTCCAGGACTACCGCCTTCTGTATCCGACCCTTGATCCAGCCATCTAGCGAGAGACTCTTAAGGTGTTGGTCGAGACTCTTCGCTATTAAACCGTTCGCTGTAACGACTATCGGGACTATGATCGTCGAGTCAACATCCCACATGGCGGTTATCTCGTGGGCCAAGTCTAGGTACTTACTGGACTTGTCCTTTTCGGCCTTCATATTATTATTATTATTATTTTCTTTCTTTAAAATTCTCAACATTCCAAAAGGAATATTGGTGTAATGATATGCACGGGCCATAGCCAAGTGCATGTCATATTTATTCATTAGCATTAGGCCGTGTTCGGCATAGTTTCAGTATTATCCCTATAGGGGTAATGTTTGTTAATTTTGTATGATCGGGGGCTGTGAATCACTCTGTAAAAACTTTCTGACTATTCGGCATGTGTTCAAAATGACTGCTTTCTGCATTACTAAATATGAAGAAGGTGAGAGCGATAGGGTGTTTATTGATGTGTGTAGCTGTTGTGGGATGACACCCGTGGTAGACAATACAATGGGTACAATGGTAACGTTCGTCAGTTTCCATAGTCTAGCTATTTCTTCTTTCAGATCGGTATATTTGGCGAATTTTTCGGCTATCGTGTTTTGTACATTGTGGGTGTTGGGGACGGCTATATCAATCAAAAAGGCTGTTTTGTTTGTTTTGTCTACCACAGTGATATCAGGTCTATTATAATGAGTGGTGCGGTCGGTCAGAATAGCTCTATCGAAATACATCTTGTAACAGTGGTTTTCCAAAACATTATCGGGGGTATATTTATAGTACGGAACGGCTGGTGGAGATATTAAATTGTATTTGATTGCTAGTTTCTGGTGTACTATATTAGCTACTTGGTCATGTCTGTGTTTGTAGTCAGTCTGTACTATTGCTCTACATGCTCCGGTGATATGCTGTATGGTTTCTCCTACGCTATTGCATCTCCTACACGTATCCGACAGTCTATTTTTCATAATAAATTTCTGGTAGTTACGAGTCTCTATTACTTGGTCCTGTATAGCCATAATGAATCCCTCGGTCTCCGGGAAGAGTTCGCCACACTTCAGCCAAGCGTTTGACGCGTCTATGTCAACCTTAGGTTGGCTTAAATCATGACGATATCTCCCGTGTAGAGATTTTGCACTCCATTCGGTTATTTTGGTTTTGTTGTCGGTTATTTTTTCAATTGATTGCATCATTTTGTCTCTTAGGTTTAGTGGTGTAAATTTCTGGTCGTTTTGTTCAATGGGAGAAGAATTGGATTTTTGGTGAAAGTAGGACCTCATTGCTGTAATCTGTTTGTTGTGTAGATTTGTAATGTCTATAAGTCCTCTTCCACCTTCTCTACGGGGTAAGGTCAGTCTTTGTATGCAAGATCGGGGGTGGTGTTTCCTGCATTTCGTCATTGTGGTGTTAATAGGTCTCTGGAAAGTTTGAAGATCTGATCTGCTCCATTTGATAACACCAAATGAATATGTTAAAATAGGCACTGCATAAGTATTGATAGCTTTGATCGTATTTCGGGAATTTAGTTGTGTTTTAAGTATCGAATTAAGTCGGTGCTTAAACTGTACTTTTAGTTTGTGTTTGGTTTCTTTAAGTTGTATTTGCTGTGATTGCAAGTAACCCAGGTACTTGTAGCCTGTTATTTCATCTATTGGGTCTATGGTTTCACCGGTTTCTAATGTATAGGAATGTTTGTAAATTCTGCCTGCTTGAATACTATTTACTTTACATTTATCGATTCCGAATTGCATACAAATATCTTTAGAAAATGTTTCAGTTAAGCTAGCCAATCGTTCAAGGTCACATTGGTTTGAGGCGTACAGTTTAATATCATCCATATAAAGTAGGTGGTTTAGGTGTAATTCTATACTTTCTGTTTGTACGTCATTTGTGTAAGGCTTATATTTAAGTTGGTATCCTTTATCTGTGTTATTTAGCATGTTAGACAGAGGGTTGAGCGCAAGGCAGAACCAAAGAGGGCTTAGTGCGTCTCCTTGGAAAATGCCACGTTGTATTTTAATGTCGTCGGATTCTATAGCTCCATTTGATGCATTTAATCTAAGTCGCGTAGCCCATTTAAGCATAGTCACCTGTAGAAACTGAATTATTTGTGGATGAATTTTGTATATTTCCAGAACTTTAATTAACCATGAATGAGGTACGGAGTCGTATGCTTTTTTGTAGTCAACATACATGGTGTGTAGGTCAGATTTCGTTTTGTTCACTTGGTTTAGGATTACGGAATCTATGACTAATTGTTCTTTACAGCCTAGGCTTAGTTTTCTGCAGCCTTTTTGCTGTTCAGCAAGAATCTTGTTGTTGTGAATGTGTTTGT
>JALPQI010005253.1:0-55259 GCA_025490895.1 Thaumatotibia leucotreta | reverse complement strand
AAAAGTGGATTTACACCAAGCGAGCGAACGCTCATTCTATCCCCCACTCTACGAAATTCGTTCGTTACACAAAACGTGATTCGTCGAAATTTTTAGAGTGGGGGATAGAATTCATTCAACATTCGCTCGTTAGGTCTAAATGCAAATGCACCTTTAGAAAGTTTAGAATCTAAATTTTGGTGTATCATAATTTTATAACTTGGTGTTTGTATTGATAGCGAATTCTCGCACTTTCCATAATATGGAAATATATTTCTAAGGTAGGTGTCATAGTCGTCACGTTCCCGACAAAGTACTTTCGTGGATCCAAGTCCTGAATAAACCTTCAACACTTAGCACCTTATACATTGTTATCAATTATCATCGCAGGGATGCTAACGAATTTTTGAGATTTATAGTATTTTCAAAAAATACGCGTAAAAATAGTACACTGTAAAAAAAATATAGTACTCTTTGACAAAATCTTATTCAGTGACATAGACAAATCCTCGAAATTTACGAATTTCACGATACGAATGAAAAAAAACTGGCTCTTCAAAACATAATAGCCATATCATAACGCAATCACCTTCATGTACATTATGCAAACCAGTCAAGAGTCTGATGGCATCCAGACGTCAACTAGAATCAATTTGACTGCCCGGCTAGATCCTGTTAGCTACTCTGTATATCTAAAACTGTTACAAGTAATACAGGGTGGTCATGAGTGTATACTCGTCCGACTTTACCCATGCCTTTTTGATATCAAAAGAAGTTAAAAGTTGTAAGGAAAGAATAAACATAAGTTAAAGATTTTTATAAATATTGGATGTCACCAAAGAAAAAACTATCAAGATCACCAACGTCCGAGGTGGGGATCGAACCCACGTGCTCAGCTTTTGCGGCTGATGCCTGCACCCCTCGGCCACTCGGTCTTAGCAACCACCAGTAAATTTTCTCGGGTATATGCAATCCCTTACAAGGCTAGGCGCCTTTGACTATTCTCTAAGGGCAAGCAATACATGCTTGCACTTTTTTCTCATTCTCTCTAACTAAGATGAAACACAATAGTGTAAACATTTTAATAGTGCATGCATTTATCAGTTAGTTGATGAAAATAGTTTTTTGACAAATGTCATTTTCTCAAAAACTGAACCGAATCCAGAAAAGTTCATATGACAAATCTCAAAATGTCATCAGAAATACATCTTTCAAGTCTGTCGGTATACTCATAATCACCCTGTATACTCTAACTAGTCCAAGGTGTAACCCGTAATGAAAATGCGAATAAAGATTTAGAAGTACCTATTCCTCTGCAATACTCTTCTTCTTTTTCTTCTTCTTCTCACTCTTCGGTGTTGGGGCATCTACCTCATCCACTGTAGTGTCCGCTTGAGAGGCGTCTAGGGATTTCTTCTTCTTTTTCTTCTTCTTTTCTGAGGGTTCAGATTCTTCTTGAAGTTCTTCGGCTTCGGGTTCCTCTTTGATTGGTTGCTTGTTTTTCTCTTTCTTGACCTTTTTTGGTGTGACCTGGGAAATTAAATAATTCTAAAATTTGGACGTAATGTTCAAAAAAAAATTCAGTCGAATTGATTAGGGTTAGTTGTGGAACATTGACACAAACGGACACAATGAAACTTTGCGATATCTCGGAAACCTGACCTTAACGGCTAGCCCCGTCTGTCAAACAAGGACGAGCTTAGGGACCCTCCACAACTCCCCAGGGTGCGAGCGACGATCGCAGACGGAGCATGTCGCTACATGCTTCAAAGCGAATTGAACCAGGAAAAGTAAATTTTTTTATTTATATTTCGTAATTTTTTGCAAGAATACAGAGAATAGTTTGGTAGTATTTTTATTTTTGTCGTATTGTATATATATTCAAGTTTATCTTAAGCTAAATACTTTTAAAATTAGTTCAAGTTTTGGCCTCGTTTTTTTTATTTAGTTTAAAAGAATAGAGACACCAGGGTCTCACAATGAAACATTTTTATGTAATGTACAATGAAACAGGTCCATGTTTCGTTGTGTACTGTATAGTTTTATTGTATACCAAATGTGAAATTGCAAAAGGTTACTATTCTATGAGACTGTTCATTTAAACATGTTTCATGTTTAGCACCTCATTATCAACCTATTAAGGCCCACTTGTATAACCTAGGGTTAAACACTGACCAGTAGCTAGAGTGACAAATTTTACATGTACAATAAAATGGTCACTCTAGCTCCTGCTGGTGAATACCTGGTTATGTGGCTAAACCCGGGTGGTACAAGAGACTCTACTTAGTATATTTTTAATAGTTTTTGTTGACTAGTATAATTATATTATATATTAATTATTTCGTAAAATTATATGCGTAGTAATAGTGGTCATAAAACATATTTTTTATCTTTTAAAACATTCTGTTACTACATATTGTATTCATATGTCATTGTTTTCATTAAAATTTTCGGTTGCTGAATGCGCCAATGACATAAGGATTCTTTAATAAATTAATCTTCCCAAGAATCAGTACTTTTTACTAAAAACAACCACATAATATATAATAACCTATTTGGCTACTGTTTGTGTAACTCTGTTTCAATGTTGGTTACCCGTGATATTTTTTGTTTACATTGAAACAGCTCACGGTGTTTCACTGAACACTATTTATTAGTACACATTGAAACAATACACTTTTTTCAAAAACATTTTAAGAATATATACGCAATTTTCAGAACTAGAGCCACTTTTTTACATACCATAAAGAATGATGACTATAAGTCTATTTTATGGCAAAATATACGATTTTTAACTTTCAAATTCGCTGAGATAGGACAGTTTAAAAAGTTCAATGTTTCATTGATGGCAATAGTTTAAGTAATATGTTTAACAATAAAACATACGTACACAATAAAACAACATGATATTTATGTTGTCACAAAGTGTATGATATCTATCGTGGAGATGCCCAGGCGCCCTCCCGCGTTCGACTGGGTTGCAGTCATACTACGAGGACACATGAAACATAACTTTTTTTGCAATATGTCGCAGTTATCGACGACATTGTTAAGTTACAATGAAACTTGGGTTGTATACAATGAAACAGTCTTTCGGATTCATGTGTCTTTCAGTGGTATTATTAATCATTTAACAAATTGGAATCCTACTAAACTAAACCTACTCCAGCCTACCGTTATTATTAACTTTCCTTTATTTTGTATTCATTGCAAGCGTACTTATATATATGTTTCGGTTCTCTAAATCATCTCCGAAAATTGTTTGTACGAATATTACATCGCAACCAATTTTTCGCATAAAGTCATTTCGCCGAATGATCATGTTCCAATTGAATTTTATGAAATCGTTTCATTTCCCAACTAAATGGTTGGCAATTCAATCTTTGGGCTTAGTTTTTAATAGAAACTTTTTATAATACATATTTTCATGTGGTTTATGGTTTAGTTGGTAATACATTTAGTTAACTAATAACAAAACAGTCGGTTCTGGCGCTTCGCCGGCCGCTGCCGCGGCACGCTCGCTTCGCTCGCTCGGCTCGCGCGCTGTTAGGTCGCAGTTTTACCTAACACTCCTCCTCGCTTCGCTCGTCGTCGTACCTAACTGGACTCTGTGTAATATTTTTTTACGGTATTCTTTGTTAGGCAAGTTCAGAAACACGGTTATGCTAAAAAGTTTCCACATATACGTACGAAAAGGATGACCAAACGTTATTCGGCCTCGTGAAAGATTTGAGAAATGATGAGTATGCTAAAAGCATTGTGTCATTAAAATAATCCGTTTTATAATAATTCTGCCAAATGAAACGTTGTCATACAAAAATTTGCTAATAGTTGGTTGCCAAAGTGAACCATCGGCGAAATGTTGGTTGGCAAATGAAATTCGGGGAAAAAAAGTTCGGAGAAAAGGCAGAACCCCATATGTTTCATATAACACAGTTCCAATGTTGGTTAAGCCTGTTTCATAGTTCATTGGATTTATTACATCTGTTTCAATGTAAAAATTCAGGTGTTTCATTGAATACATGTACGAGGACACAATGAAACAAATCTCATTTTTTGTTTAAAGTTTTACAACACATATACTATTGAAAATAAGTAGAAACCAAGAATGCGATTCGATAGCCAACTAAATTGTTTATCTTCGAACACAATATCTCACTCGTAACTTCAAAAACACCAGCGATACAATGGTTTGAAATTCAGTTGTGTCATTCATCCACAACTTACCCTACCTCTTTTTTTTTAAGTGGGTTAAAAATATCTATCGAAAGAATTATAAATATGTTAAGCACAACGTTCTTATAGTACGGTCAAATAGTACATAATTTTACCCTAAACTCGCAAATCAAGTAGTATCGCTGCATTTTTGGTATGTTGTTTAGACACCATAGGACAGTATAAAACCATATTTTGCAAGCAAAAAAAAGTTGTGCTAGCTGGGTAGAACGTGAGAAACTGCGAAATTTAGGGCCATTTTTTAGTTTCTGATTTTTATTTAAAAAACCTTACGTTTATATTGATTTAAACTTTCACGATTATCACTCATATTTTACAGATCAAGTGCGGGTAGTTCGAAAAACCCGCGCAGCTCGAAGGTGTTGATACATTCTCTCGCCAGTCTGCCTGCGACCACGGGTGTAACGTCATGCCCGAAACGTCAGGATATAATTAAACGTAAGTTTACGCGATTAAGACCCGTTTGTCTGTAAAATATGAAACCTTACGTTTTTTGATATCATATGTAAATAAACGTTTAAAGACTAATAAATTTCCAACAAGTTGAGCTAACATGCATTACCGTAGGTCTTATAGTTTCAGAGATTCGAGACTTTAAAAAGTACCCCTTTTTGTAAACTAGATAAAATTTTGTGTTTTGCTAACGTTTTCGACTTAATATCGCCTCACCTAATTATGCTACGAAAAACATGCAATAATGACCTTATAGCGCACTTAATATTCTTTAATTTAAGGGTAAAATCAGGTCAGTGAACTTTGTAGTTGAAAGTATAAACGCGAAATTTAAAAAACAGGAGGCCCGCTATCTAAGTTTTTCATACAAATCGCAAGTCGAGTTGCAAAGCTGCAATTTTGGTATATTATAAAGGCCTTATAGATATATACGAAAATGCATATTACAAGAAAACCAAAAAAATTATTTGGGCATAGGACGTAAAAAACGGAAAAAAATTCGGACTTTTTTTAGTTTTTGACGTTTAACTAAAAATCTATTATCTTTTTGATACTAATTGCTATAAAACTAAGAAAGAACATTAAATTTGAAAGGATTTGAGCTACGTTGCATCACCGTAAGTTATATATATTTTGAGATACGACATTTCATAAAATGCCCTTTTATCAAAACATAAACAAATTTTAGGTTACGTTAAAGCTATTCACTAAATATTGGCAAAACGATCGCGCTAAGAAAAAAAAAAGTAATTGTAGATAATAACTACATTAAATTTGGAACAAATTGAGCCGATAACAATTCCTGTAAGTCTTATAGTTGGGGGTATACGAGGCTTCAAAACATGCATTTATTTTCTTAACTTCATGAAGGGCACATTTTGAAATGTCGTATCTCTAAATCTATATAATTTAGAGTAATGCAAGGTAGCTCAAATCCTTTCAAATATAATATTCTTTCTAAGTTTTGTAGCAATTAGTAACAAAAATATAATCGTTTTTTAATTAAACGTCAAAAAGTAAAAGAAGTCCAATATTTTTTCAGTTTTTTTCGTCCTATGCCGAAATCCCTTTTTTGTTTTTCTTGTAATATACATTATTGTACTTCCCAATAGGGCCTATATAATATACTAAAAATTGCATCTTTGCAACACGACTTGCGATTTGTATGAAAAACTTAAGATAGCCGGCCTACTGCCTTTAGAATTACGCGTTTTTATTTTCAATTACAAAGTTTGCTGACATGATTTTACCCTTTAACGAAAGAATATTAAGTGCCCTATAAGGTCATTATTGCATGTTTTTCGTAGCATAATTAGGTGATGCGATATTAAGCCGAAAACGTTAGCAAAACTCAGCATTTTATCTAGTTTACAAAACAGGGTACTATTTGAAGTCTCGAATCTCGGAAACTATAAGACCTACGGTAATGCATGTTATCTCATCTTGTTACAAATTCATTCATCTTTAAACGTTACCTGAAACATATTGTCAAAAAACGTAAGGCTTTTTTTATAAAAATCAGAAACTAAATATAGACAGTAAATTTCAGTTTTTCACGTATAACGCAGCTAGCACAACTTTTTTTTGCTTGCAAAATGTGGTTTTATACTGCCCTATGGTGTCTAAATAACATATCAAAAATGCAGCTTTACTACATGTTTTGCGAGTTTAATTTAATGTACGATTTGACCGTGTACTATTATGCACAGTGACAGTGATCTGTAGCCTATTTCACCATAATTACAACAATTGTAAAATATCACTGTTACTGACGTCACAGGCATCCTTTATTACTATCGGACGGTCCATGTGCTTGTTTGCCACAAACATAAAATGATTACTAATAAGGCTATTATATCGTTAATAAACTACTTCTTATTTTCCGAATCCCGTGACAATTGTCGCAAGGTTTAGTACAATTTTCATAAAATCTTGACATGAGTTTCGACTTACATTTATTTCGGAATTTCCCTACAATTATCGTGTTTTTTTGTGACAATTGTAATAACGCAAAAAAGTAGTTATTTACTGCTGATTTATTTAAGTTTCTGCACTAATGTTAGTGGCAAATAAAAGCACGGCCCTTCCGATGGTAAGCGGTAACTATATCCTATAGACGCCCCCGATTGAAGAAACAGTAAATTTACAATTGTAGCACTTGTCAATGTGGTGAAATTGCGGCCAGATTTTTCAGTACAGAAAAAATAATTCTACTGATATCTTGCTAATTTTAGGACTATTTAAGATTAGTTTTCCATAAATTCCGAACGATTTTATAAAACGGATCTGATAATAATTCATAGGTAACTGAACTTATACTTTTATTATGGTCATTTGTATGAAATTATGAACACCGCGTGGTTATGACTGCTTAAAGCTGCCGGAGCTGCCTCAGTTGTCTGAGCTTATCGAAAGTAATGATTAATTAAAAATAAATAGCTCAAGAACAGTCAAGTGCAAAAATAAGTATCGAAAGAATCCGCTCATAAATATGTTACAATTACAACATTCTTATTACACAGAATTAGAGTGCAATGGGACATATTTTTGAACATTTTTGTGTACACCTTATTTTGTCTTTGACTGAACGAGGGACACATAAATAAAACACAAATTTCGACTGAAATGCTGAAAAGATTATAGCCCAAAAACTCCATCTAGTATCAATATTAAAAACTTTTAACTGATAGTTGATAGTGTAGGCTTGGCACATGAAAGTATGCCAGACAGACTATTCAAGTATTCATCCTTCTATTTTAAAGACAAACGGGTCTTAATCGCCTAAACTTACGTTCACACCTGTGGTCGCTGCCTGTAACGGGTGTAACGTCATGCCCGAAACGTCAGGATATAATTAAACGTAAGTTTACGCGATTAAGACCCGTTTGTCTTTAAAATATGAGTGATCATCGTGAAAGTTTAAATCAATGTATTCATCCTTCTTTTATAAACATAGTAAAAGATGGGAAGTCATGTGCTAAGCCCACAGGACAGAATAAGAGTAACCAAAATGTTCATCAACACAAATACATAAATTACTCACATCGCTGGCTCCGTCCTCAAGTTTGATCTTCTTTGTGGAGGTCTCTGGTTCCGGGGAGTGCTCCCGCTTGACAGGTTTCTTGTCTAGCGTGCTGTCCGCCGCTACGGGGTATTGGAACACCTCACTGCAAATAAAGAGAAGGTTAAATTCGGTTTTCGATTGATTTTTATGATTGAAGATTAAGATATGAACAGGTATTGCCTTTGCTGAATTTCCTTTTTTCAAAGTCAATTAGTATATCATAAATTTAATACACAAAAAAACCAATAACTACAGCTTGATGACAATGCAACATGATAAAAGTAAGGTTTTTTTTTTGCTTTATCACAAAACAAACCTTGAAAATGCATACCAATAAAGCCAATTAAATATTAAATTCTGAAACCAAGTTATTTGAGTGAATCAACTTTTTTCTGTATGTTATTGCCATGGTTACGGTCTTACGGTCGCCTGAGTCACGCTGGTGTTATGCAAAATTATGCTACTTAAATTATGCAAACATGCATTTTTCTGAAGATTTTAAGTCCGTTCCTTAATGGGCCACCTCCAAACATGCACACATAATTTTGCAAAAAACCAATGTGACTCAGGCGACCGTAACCATGGCAATAACAGCAGAAAAAAGTTAATTCACCCATTTGCTTAGTATTCAAAATCTGTAATTTTGACAGGGTGCCTCTTAAACTTTTGCACCAAAGCTTTAAACTTTCTTTAAAACTGTTCAGGCTAATAAAACAAAAATGATGGTTCTCACAAATTAAAAAAGTAAGTTTACTCACGATTTGCTGTGATATTTCTCAAACTTGGCCTTAGCTTTGCCAGTTCCGCTGATCCGTCTCAAATTGCCCTCTTCCAGCAGTCGCAGCTTGTTCTCCAACTTCACCTTATGTTCGGCCCCTAACTCAAACGTAACATCTTCACCAAAGGCATCTACCCTGGTCGCTAAAGCCGCCTTTGCTGCCAGCATACGGGACATTTTACCCTTGTTCTTAGTACTACACTGACCGACTAGTTGAGCATGGTAAATTAAACCATATTTCGGTGTGTCTTTTTTTGTCTTTAATGCTCTGAATAAAGCTTTTTCAGCACCGAAGATCTGCACTGTTGACGCTGGGTGTTTAGCCAAATTCATTAATGAGCCAGCATGGGCGATTAGTCTGGCTCCAATGTGCTCTCCGATTAAAACTGTCAGGTTCGGGGCCATTGCCATCATACGGGCTTTTAAGTAATCAGTTAAATGTGTTCTATAATCAGTGATAGAAATTATCTCATCGCACAAATTCTGTATGTTCAAGATATCATCATCTGAGATTTCTGTGCCCATGGAAATCTCTGCCGCCTCTTTAACCTTCTCTTCCAAATCTTCCGGCAATATATCTGACAGGTCAGTTTTAGAGGCATTGTCACGGGTGCCAATCAGTTTGACAATTTTGACAAAGAGTGTGTTGTCGGTGATAATTTTTCCGAGCTCGGGGAAATGCCAGCCATACCATTCACGGCATCTCATGATGTAGTTGTTTAGTTCCTTGTCCAAGTCATCAAGGAGGCACTGAGCTTGCACAATCATGGTATCGATCTTGTCTGGGGAGAATTTCAGCTTGTAGCGGGAGAGGGAATGAGCTAGACCAAGAGCCATAGCTGTCATTTCTTTCTTCGGTAGTCCCGCTAAGAGACTGTCCATCTGTGAGCGAATGCATCTCAGCAATTCCTGTACATTTGAGTTAGCAACACACTGTAGGTCAAATTTCTCCTTGATAGCACTGCCTAGTTTAGCATCCCCAACTAGAAGTTGGTCTTGGATGTCTTTAGAAACATATTTCTTTAAAGCTTTCTTTAGCGGTTTTGAAATTTTGCCTTCAATGGCTGCAGTCGTTGCAGCTAGAGCCTCTGTTGTGTCTTCAAACTTGATGAAGTTCTTTAGTTTAACACTGAAATTATAATAAAGTATGAAGAAACAAAAAGCACTAAAGATTTCAAACAAAAAAGTACAATGAAATTGTAATTTACTTACACAGCTGAAGCACCTTCAGGAGTGTTGAATTCTTGGTATAAATCATTGATTTCGGACAACTTAGACTCGTCCAACAACTAAAACAAACATAAAAAATATGCTTTACATACATTTCATGACCATAAAAGCCATACAAACATAGATAACCTAAAGTTTTCATACAAAGCTTGAGAGTAAACAATGAGCTATTTTTAGCTTTAAACCTATGTAATATCGTCAAAAACGTATTTATAATGTGTTACTATAATATTCAACTAAACTTTTACTACGAATGCGCTGTATTTCACATCGATTTTCATAAAATTTTGTTCATATACAGGAGTTAGGTTAGAATGCACACGTGTGGTGATTTTACCTTGAAAATAGCGTAGCCCGCCGGGGTTTCGAAGAGAACCAACATGTTGGAAACACAAATTAACTCTCACTAATATAGTATTTCACTTAATTATGGCCACATTTAGAATTTATTTTATTAAACACGCGAGAGCGGCAATAAGCTCCCCGCAGCGAAACGCGAGGACTTGTTTGACTGACAGATCGCAATGTTGCCATAAAAAAATATTATTTACCCTATTACCAATAAACGTATTGGAGGAAAAAAATATTTGGTGACTAAAAATAGATATAAATAAGCAATATTTTTTGTATTACTTAGCCAAAAAGAAAGAGTACACTTTATTCTTGTTACTTTTAACATTTTAGACCAAAACGTAATAGTCGAGCGTATCATAAGTTTAAGTTTATGTAGACCAACCGATACAATTTTTAACCCTTTCATAGCCACATCGACAAAGTGATTATACTGATTATAATTTTACATTTATTTTTATAATGTCTTAGTCCTATCTTTTCTGTGAGAGGACTAATAGTGATGTTAACGAAAAAAGAAAATATACATGATTAAAGGAATAGTTTTTTTTCTAATTCAGTTTTTTATGTCATCATCATCATGTCAAACTTTTAAATCATGTTAAAAAAAATGACTGAAACGACTAAGACCAAAAACAAATTCTCTAAGAGAAAAACGATAACTCGTTAAAAAAATAAGATGATTGCAAAATAAAGGGAACCGGTCTGCTGGCGTAGTTGTAGGGACCTTTGAAACAGATGGTCCGGGTTCGAATCCCAGTCAGGGCATACATTATTGTTTTTCTTATATTTTAAGTGTTTGCTATTTAATTTTCCTGTCCATGTTATTTTTAATCCATAATACGTCGGCTGAGAATGCAATTGTGCTATACGCCACTTGCCTTGGTTTACAGGAGAGCGAAATGAAACAAAAAAAAATATTTCTCGAAATGTCTTATAATTTTGCAATATTTAACTTAACTGACACTTTAGTATATTAATTTACTATTTTTTGTTATATACAATTAATGTTTAACTTATTATAGTCATGAGATATAAGTAATTTTACAATTGCCATATCCATTTTGGTAAGAAAATGTTTAACTTGCTATGTATGACATGACACAAAGTTATGGATGTGTCACAAAATGTTAGTGCAATGTCAAGAAAGGTAGACATTAAGAAGCAATTGTTTATGCAAATAAAAGTTATTTTACGACTAGATTTATTTCAAGTCAAGACGATAATTTATCTCGAATATGAAGACATACTTATTCACGTGAATATGGTGCCAATATTGATTCCCAATATTTATGTGAATCATTTTTTTACTTTCTTGTAAATAGGTACCATCTTATAGGTGACCTTCTTTCTCTATTTAGTGAAATGATAAGCTTTTCAACGATATCTAGTGCTAATGTCGATATGAAAAAATATCGATGAGAACAGCTTATAATACGTTTACTAATGAATGACATATTAACGTTATTATCTCTTATCAACTAATAAAATTACAGTTTAACTACACGCTCTATAAATTAAAAGACATGTCATATAATATGTACCTCAGGAACAGTGACCGAGGCCTCCTGTGGCCAGGACTTAAATGGCATGGCATGGCAGGCAAGCAGGAGGTCGCTGGTTCGATTCCAGTCTTGGTCATTGGGGGTTCGGTCACTTTTTCTGTAAAGTAGAGGCATCGTAAGAAGTCGTTTTTGACAGCTTACAATAGTGTAGTGAAACGCTCGATTTTACCGTCGTAAAATTTTCAGTCAAGTGCGAAAGGGCGTTAGATCTGGTACTTGCCATTAAAAAAAATTAATTAAAAAAGTGTTAGGTAATCCGAACTGAAAAAGTGTTTGGTAATCTTACTTAGAATCATTAGCAGGCAGCGAAACTTTGGTGCCGGTGACGTCATAGTGACGTAAAGTCGCA
This sequence comes from Thaumatotibia leucotreta, assembly GCA_025490895.1. NCBI lineage: Eukaryota > Metazoa > Arthropoda > Insecta > Lepidoptera > Tortricidae > Thaumatotibia > Thaumatotibia leucotreta. The sequence continues at coordinate 43,254 of JALPQI010005253.1, read as the reverse complement.
TTTAGGTAGGATGTTTTATAGGACGGATAGGACGTGACCTATAGAGGAAATAGCATCCACAACTTCTGTTAGCGAGAGATAGTAAGTAACTAGTGTCAAAATTAAAAATCAAGGTCAACAATTAATAGCAGTAGGTAATCGGTGTCCAAATGTAATGCCAGGTCAAATAGTATCGGAGTCTGATATACAATATACGTAGGTAGTTTCACTTGGTAGTAATGTCAATGCAGAACTGGCAGTGGTTGAGACCATCCTTTAGTCCCATCTCGTAGCCAGATTTGGTAGCTAGCTACGAAATGAGAATCGTGTCTTCCCATCTCGTAGCTAGCTACCAAATGGGAACAATTTTCCCATTTCGTAGCCAGATTTACTAGCTGGCTACGAAATGAGAAACATGTCTTCCCATCTTGTAGCTAGCTACTAAATGGGATCAATTTTGCCATTGGACACAAAATTGATTATAGGTAAAAAAAATATTTTAGGCTATATTTTTATAGTGATAAAAAAATTGCGACAGAGATATAATAATTCATTAGATTAATATTGCCTTTAGTCTCATCTCGTAGTGTTTGTATGTTTTTACCGACATGGAAGAATGGTCTTACGGCGCTTTGAGCCAGCTTCGAATCGGGACTATTTTTCCCACCTGGAAGCCAGATTCGAATCGGGATTATTTTTCCCATTTGGAAGCCAGCTTCAGAACCTAGCTACGAGATGGGACTTTCAATTTCCCGTATAGTAGCCAGCTTCGAATCGGGATTATTTTTCCCATTACGTAGCTAGCTACCAAATCTGGCTACGAGATGGGACTAAAGGGAGACCATGAGCTTGGACGCGAGGTTGCCAGCCTGCAGCGATCCACTCCCAACCCACGTTGGTAAACTTGCGTGTTAGCTCAGAGGGCAATGTAGGTATGCCAAATAGAGAAATGCCGTATATACAGTATAATGACTTTATATTATAAAGTCACTAAAACCATTTATTAAAACCAGAGCACATCTAGGTGATAACGTATTGGTACATAAATTATTATTCTAAGAAAAATAAATTTATACGTGATTTTATAACAATTTTGACATTTATCTGGTTGTCAAGTTCAACACAGTCTGTAAAGCCGCGTATCTACCGGGCACACGGGCTCGCGAGGACCTGTCGAAACCATAACAAACTTTTAGAAAATATGTGCGTACCTACTATTATAGCAATTATTCGTACCTCCATAAAAAAGGTTTACTTATTTATTTCGATTGACATATCGGTAAATTGCAGCAACAGTAGTAACATCACTTTTCCGTACAGGCAACAATGAAGTTTGACATTTGCTCCATTATACTAACTGTCAACATTTACAGAACTTCATGTGCAAACAAACGTCAAAAACGACTTCTTACGATGCCTCTACTTTAGTATATGTCATTTCTTACAATATATGGTTAGGTACTCGTAATTATAAATATTATGTAGGTATTTATACCACCAACTTATTAAGATAATAGCTTGAAGTATGAATGACACAAATCATTATAAATCAAACCTACCTTCTTTATTGACATTTATCAAAAGAGAGGGTAGGTAAAAAAAAAGTATCGAATATTTGATACAATCAAATCGATTAATGGATTATGTCACAAAAATGTTGATCGGTTAGTCGCTTGGCACACTGATAAATAGCTGTTAACCGTAAATTTGTGTCATGTCCGGACATGGCACAATATTGTAATCACTATGTATTGCGGTTCGAGGATATGGCACAAAAATATATGTTTTTTTTAAGTATAAAATAGGAATTTTTAAAAATCGATTACTGTTATAAACTACAAAAAAAATATTCTATCAAGAACCATTAAAAACCGATTTTGCTTAAAAATGGATATGGCACAATTGCATTCTCACCCGACGAATAATCACTATCACCGTTACCAGAAATGAACCAAAAAAAAATGTCTAAAAGATTAAATATTCCAATGCAGCTCGGTTTGATTGAAACAAATCATTAACTTTGATAATTTACTTCTCAAGTCATCATGTTACGTCAATAAAAATATAAATTCGTCTTCAATATTATGGATTCCAAGTTTATTAAGTAGAGTAAATATTCTACTCCAAATATTTGGCTCAATACTTTCGTCGCTATTTATTCAGTAGAATCAACCGAGGGAATACTAAACAAACAAATATTATAATTTATACGTATTCGCACGATCACCTATACTTCACACGACTGTCTGAATGCCGTGCCAAATGGATTTTATCTCCGCTCGCTGGCGACGTTATTTGAATTCGGAAAATTCAATAATTCTGCATAAAAGCATGCATCCACTTTGGAGCGAATGATTCTCAGAGTGAATGATTGAGCGAATGAACTGGTGAATGGATTCCATCGAGCGAGCGGTGAGCGCTCCGTCTGAAATTGGACGGAGCGGCAAGAACGTGATTATGTTGTGTATTGAATGTTCTGAATGTGTTAGAAGATATTTCGTATTTGGTAAATTTGGTAAGCAGATTGACTTAAACATAAATAACCATCAGTGGCGGTACTTTATATTTCCATCAATTCCTGCAACGTAATTTATTGCAAGCGAATATTGATTTTTACTTTAGTCTTATGTATAAAATATTGCTACTTGTAAGTTAATACCTACCTACTCTTGATTTCTTTGATGTAAGGAGTCGTGCACCGAATATGATTCCAATATTTGAACCAAAAAAATGTTGTAGCATGAATTAGGATAATCATAATCATAAAGTGAACAGTAAATTTTGATGCCATACTTAAGCCGCGAGTTCTCCAGAAATCCTCGTGAAGGAAAGAAACATGTTCTGCAGCTTTCGATCAACATCACGCGTTAGATTAAAAACAAATTCGATAAAATTGAATCCCATTATCATTATTCAAACATAGTTTCATAAAAGGGTATTTTCCAATTTTCTACATGGACTGTATTTTCAAATGATCTGGATGGACTTAATCGCACATAAAAATATGCTTCAAAAATTACCTTCTTTTGTTTTGAATACGACATTACACTCGTGGTCCCGGAGAATTCTCGAATCAATCTCTGGGACCACGAAGCAAAACTATAAATTTGAAAATTATAAAAGTTGAAACTTGCTTAAACCTTACGAGTAAATAGACAATGTGGGTAAAAGGATATATTATTTCAGGGAAGAAATCAGCTAACACTGTTAAATACTCCTCACGTCCACGCGAGTCCCGCCGGGCCACCCTCGTCGACCTTTGTTCCTGTCGGGAAAATACCCAGGGAATGAAGGCATACCCCTAATTTAGAAAATCGTAAATTTCGAGCATGTCTCTATCTCACTCATGATAACTTAGAGTGACGGAGACGGATGCCTGTAATGAGGGTTTTCTGACATGACGTTCACCAGGGCGGCAGCACTGAGGCGTCAGGTCCAGAAACTTGTCTAAATTCTCAGAGCGCTTATAGTTTAGTGTTTCAATGTTTTATATGAGTTAATAAAATTATATAAAAAAATAAAAATACCATCTAGTTAGTTTTTCTTTGGAGCTAGACAATTGTGTTTCTTAGCGGGACCTTACGGCTAAGTGGCGCCAACTAGTGGCATACATTTTCGAGAAAACCCTCATTCATAATTTTCAAAGATCACAGGCACTCAGATGATAGATATTTTATAAATTGGTGGGCTGGTAGGGTCAATGATGCTGATCACGATCTACCACATATCGCAAAATATCCCAAAATGTTTGTGTGAAACGTTTTTTTGTTACCAGTGTCATATATTATACATTTTTGGTATGCTCTTGTTTGGTCAAGAATTTTCAGGAGATTTTTTTGCGGTTTGCATACTTACAAGACTCATTTATTTTAGATGACAATCAATTTGAATAATGCTAAGCCTAAGAGTTGAAAGGGAATTTGTTGGAATCTCGATTAGGGTTAATAACTGAGAACTTTAACTAGTTGTACTACTCTTGAGTGCATCTGACATTTATAAAGATAGTGTTTAATTTATATCATATGATGGTCATTATAAAATCACAGGATCTTAGGAATCTCAGGACTCAGATTCGTGCTTGACCGGTTTTTTAATCTGATAACACATGGCCCTATAAAACTCAAGGTCACTCGACCCTCGTATCAGCACTCCCGGGGTTATCGTCGAAACACTAATAGTCCCCCAGCGTGTGTCGACCCTCGCGCTCCAAATATCGGATACCGGTATTCGAAACTGGTGTCATATGTAGGTACTTTTTATGGGTTTTTGGGAAATGATTGCTAATTTGGTTTTTCTTTTTAGGGGAATATTGCAAAAGTTTTTCAAATTCTTAGAACATGTCAAATCATGCTCACTGCTCAGTGTAGAGTTTCATCTTAATAGATAGTTTTTAAATGGGTAGATGAGTATTCAACGTAGTTTCAATTCAATTTTTTTATTTTTTATTTACTTAAATAAACAAATTGACATCTACAGGTATTAATTTAATTGATATTCCGAATATATTATGAGACTTACACCATCAGGCAATATTCCTCTGCTGGACAACGGCCTCGCCTTAGCCTACGCGCATGGACGCATTAGGAGGGAAATGCCCATAATCCCCACACTGGGCAAGCGGGTTGGCGATTGCAGTAATATGTCCACGAACGAATTTCGACGAATCACGTTTTGTGTAACGAATTTATTTCTTGGAGTGGAGGATAGAATGTGCGAATGCTCGTTTGGTCTAAATGCACCTTAAGAGGATTTTTTCGATACACATTTTTGCATTTGAATGTCCAAAGGATTAGGGTAAGACACAGACAACATGTCTGTGGGGTAAAATAACGTAGTAAGAGATCAATTCATTTAGTTTTTGTCGAGGGAGATACATAGGAAATTAAACATATTGTGTGCAAGAGGTCAGTTTAAGTACATTATTCGCAACTTCTATTGATAGCGCGACGACTTTACGATTAATTCAAACTGGAATCTGTGTCAAATTTAGCCTGAATGTAACAGGAAACAAAGTATTAAAGACAAAAGTGATCTCAAATTTACATTGCAACGTAATTATTATCTCCCACAATTCTCAAGTCTAAATATCCGTTTAATATTGTAGCCAGAATCCTCGTTCAAATAATGGTCCAAGTTAATCCGGGGCAGGAAATTAGTTTCGATTGGTTTAGGAAATGGGATGGCTGAGTGGCTTTGTAAAACGCTTCATAGCTATTCAGAATAACGTTTTGCGGAGATGGTTCAGTGCCTATTGGCTTGTCAACCTATGCCATAGTATCACAGAATAAGTACATATTAGTACAAGTACAGAAAACCATCTCCTCCTTCTTGAAGTCGGTTAAACACTTAAAACCCGTTTAAAGAAACAATGACTCTTGCTACGATACTTTTACGTTCAAATTCCCCCTGTGCAACGTTAAATACCAACGCTAAATGTCACGTAGAAGTGCGCTCTTTTTATATCGCGTAGCTCGTACCTTTCGTAAAATATAGTCCTTTAAAAAAATATGTAATCTCAATATTTAATTACTACCTTTTTTAAATTGTTTTCCTTTTTTTATTGTTCATTGTTATGTACCTACTCCCCGGGATGGCACTGACAGTTCGAACCGAACGCGCTAGTTGGACACAGCTGATAGTATGATGAAAGTTTTATGAAATACTCACTTTGGGGTCAAACTACAGACAGACCTTATTCACAAACGTCTCCTAACCCAGCAAGCAGGTTTGTTAATTATCTTTTGTTTCTTTTGTATCTTATCAATATTTTTATAAGACTGAAATGGATGAACTGTTTATGAATAAGTGATAGTATTGAGAGAAGTTTCGCTGCATAACATAGCCGACGTTCGATAACGGAAGGCTATAAGATCATGCTTCTCTGCATAGCAGAGGTTTTGGTAGACAAAACTGTAAGCTATAGTATAGAATAGGTATATTTAACTTATTTTATTATATGGCGTGGGGTTATTAATTCTGAATTAAAGATTTTATTATTATAAACAAAAATATTTAAAAAATCTGTTAGCCCATTGTCAATTATTATTGAAATCTGCATTTTCAACTATTATAATCTAGATCGATCTATTTTGCTACGCTAAAAACTTCGTTGCTTAAATAGAATAAACAAACAAAATAATTCAGCAGGTGCTTAAATAAATTAAAGTTATTCTACTAACCACATTACTAGCATTTCATGTTTCGTATTCAAAAATTTCGAAAGCCCGTGTACCTAAAATTCGCAATTTGTGCTTTCATTAGCAGAATAAAATTAAACAACACATTCAAAACCTCACACCTTGCGAGGCAACTATCGCACCAAAACATTAAATTTCAAACCAAAACACGAAATATTCTAATAAAATAAACTATCATTTGTCTCCCTTCCTCGTACTTTTGCAGCTGAGGAGTGAAAAAGAAAGCAATAATACATTGAGCTTTGATAATGCAGCCAACGTCTAGATACTTAAAGGCCTACCACGCACTTTGAAAATCATAAATTTCGAGATCTGTCCTTGTTACTCCAACGAAGGCATCATTGGAGTGACAGAGACAGATACCCGAAATTTGTTTGAACAAGTTCGCGGTTAGACTTCTGATTGTATCGAAGAACTCATTGCGCCACCAAGTTATGTAATAAAAAGTATATTTGATGGGCAATTCGCCAAATATCTGGAATCGAAAGCTGGAATGGATTCTTTGTGTCTATTTATATGTACAGTTATGGAAAATTGTTAATGGCTTTTATATCGTCTTTCCAATACGTAAATCATCATATTCTGATGTAACGTACTTTGCATTAATATTGACCAATTATTTTACGCTGACATGGTCCTTTTATACGAGCCTTTTATTAACCAAATATCGATGCAACGAACGTAAAGATTCGGAAAAAGAAGACTTTAGAATAGTACAGTTATCTAAAAGAAAATGTATTTGCAGTGAGATCACATTGACTCTTCCTAGTAGGTAAATTAATTATTAATCATCAACCAAAGTATTTTTTTTGCGATTGACATCTAATATAGTCAAAATATAAGATCCCTTTTCTTTGCAACTATTACTATTAGAATGTGGTAAAAAAATGAGTAAATCTTAAAACAAACACAAAGATTAAATGTGACATTGTTTATATTTATAAACTCTGACAGCGTAGCGACCAGTCTTTAGGGACCAGTTTGAAAACCAGCGCTGGGCTGCATAGCTTGGCATATGCTGAAACTGGTACCCATTTGCCTATATTTAAGTTTGTTTTTTTTTTTGTTTTTAACGTTTATTGTAGTGATTGTTTTCTTCTTTTTATTTTATCTTATTTTATTTTTTTTTTCTCTTTTCTTTTATATTGTAATTGTATATTTTCTATTTAAGGCAAATAAAAAAATTCTTATTCTTATTCTTATTCTTAATTGTGTAACTCCCTTATCTTTTTATCCTTCTAGGTCCTGGGAAAAAAATACATATTCCGATATAAAAATTAAATTTTTGTTAACGAAAAAAAAAAAGTTCTAAATTCAAAAACTTTGCAATGATCACTGGGTAACTGAAGGCTATACATAAATTGCTACATAAATTGTATACATAAATTGCTAAAGCTATCACATAGTCCGCTAATATCGTCTATACTTTGTCAACCATGGATCTATAGCATTCAATTCATGGCAATGTCACCTTTATTTTAATCGGAATACAGATGTTTTTTCTATCAAGTCTATTCCAGAATACGATGTTGAGTTAGTGTAGCGATATCGACCCGACCTTTACGGAAAACTCGAGGTAAAGTGTTATAACATTAAATACTCCCACTAGCCATCTGTTACTCGCCCACGGACTCCATTATTTATAATCTGTCACCGCATTATTACACCTAATCGTGCTCCATCATAAGGACACCCACCGAGACATGGTATATTGTTTATTACGGACCGAGTGCTTATGCTACAAGGATGCTTGTTTCGATGACCTGGGTTTATAGCAGAGTTGGGCAAAAAGTAATCTGATTACTTCTATAAATTACATTTGTATGTGAACTGTACTTTGTAATATTTATTACAAAGTACAGTTTGTAATAAATATTACAAAGTATAGTTTGTAATAAATATTACAAAGTACACATACAAAAGTAATTTGAAGGAGTAATCATATTACTTTTTGCCCAACTCTGGTTCATAGCTTATACCGGGTGTTCCAAGATTGAATGATTAAAATGGCAAACCATATTTATTTATTATTATTATTTACTTAACATTATAGTCATGTGCATTACAGAATTGCACTGTTAGTTGAAGGTAATCAGTACATGACACTCGGGTATACGTACCTACTTATAAACTAGTCTATACAGGTAGGTAGTAACATAACCCGTTTACGTACAATGGACTATTAGTCTGCGATTTCTAAGAATGAACTTTTGACAGGTTAGAAATTACCCTTATATCTATGACGTTAAATCGAAAAAAACTTTTTTTTCTAGTTTTTATTGTACGACTTTGTTGGCATGCTTAATGTGTATCTATACCTGTACCAAATTGCAGATTTCTAGAATTAACGGCCACTGAGCTATTCTGCGGACAGACGGACATGGCGAAACTATAAAGGTTCCGTTTTTGCCATTTTGGCTACGGAACCCTAAAAATGGTGAGTCTCACATTAAGAAGAATTAATACACAACTGTCAAAAGTTCATTCTTAGAAATCGCAGACTATAACAACGAGGCCGGATTGAAAATATAAGACAATACTTAGCATTTCTCAGTTACCTAATGTATTACAGCTTGAGAGTATTTGGAAACTAAAGGCTCCTGATATATAAGGGCTTACCTCGCTGCCACACGCCTACTCTTTCCGTTCAGTGGCCCTTACGCAAATTTAGAAACCCCCTTTCGAGAATTTGTCTCTGTCACTCCAACGAAGGCATGATTAGAGTGACAGAGATAAATGTTCAAAATTTACGTAGTGGCCCACACTCAAAGTACCAGCTAACCGGTAAGCGAAAAGTTTCCGAAAGCTTTTCGAGCTTTTGTTTTCCATCCGTTGGAAAAACTACACACGCTTTTTATTCCTTTCACCGCGAAACATTTTTCAGTCGGATAATATCTAGGCTTTGTTTGACTTTAATTTTAAACTCTCTGTCGGATTTGTACGGAAATTTAAGCAGGGATTGTGATACGATATTTATGTTAATGAATGAGATGAATTATTTAATTGTTTAATAATGCCGTCAATTTTATTATGCAAATGAAGAAATTGGATTTCGACATTAATACAGTTTTGTAGCAAAAATTTACAAATTATTTTAAGCTCGTAATAATGAAACGAAATAAAATTGTGATAAATCTGATACCGGTATTAACGTCCATTTGTATCATAGCCTGATTATGTAGGTATAATATTTAGTAATTAAAAATTATAGCCCACTAGCGACAACGACCTTCCTATTTATTTTATATTTTAAACAAAACCCGCATAAAAATCTACTGCGTAGTTTTTAAGACTAGTGATTCAATCTCAAACATCTACACGCCTCGCAGCGAACGTGTTATAAACAAGAAACATTTGCGTTTATCTGTGACGCTATCAAAACGGTCTCCTTAAACTTCGGAATCCCTTAAACTTGCCGCCAATCTTTCCGATATTATCCAACTAGTTATCATCGTTTACTAAACTTGCCCAGTTACCAGATCCTGATTCCCCGCAAAACTTTGAAATCCGAACAAAGTTCTCTTTTATAGTTCTGTTGGAGCCATAACGAACTTTAACAGGGTAGTTGGCTAGTTTGCACATGGCAACACTGGTTATTGCGTGTCCGTTTTGTAATGTTGGCGGAACTGGGACTAATTGGGATTTTGTTTCAAAGCTTATGTTATGGTAGTGCGAAATAATAACTTGCGACACATTGTGTTTCCAGAGCAGTTGACTTTATTATAATGTGCAGAATTTCATGAAATTAATTAAAATTTTATAGAATTTCGTGGCGAATGCGGGATTACATTGCATTAGACTGCAGATACATTATTAATTAGGTACGAGTTAGTAATGAAAACAGATATAGTTCAGTTTTTCATGTTGCCTGATTACTGGTTCATGTACGTACTTAGGCGGGTCAAAAGATGCAATTTTTATTGAAACTTAATCGATTATTTACTTTCTCATAGTTGAAATGAAAAATAGCCAGAGCGTTTAACTGAGGTGTAAGTGACCCATTGAAGAAATATCTCGGGTCGGGTGTAATGGGTCACTTTCGAGCCTAGGTTGATAATCTAGGTACGTAGGTACTATTTTCTGGGAGTAGATATTTTTTTCAAATTCTCATTAACTAGGTACTTAAGCAATGTCTTTTAATGACTACGACAAGTTTTTTTTATTACGTTTAAGTTTTATTAACTTTATTAACCCATGCAATGCACCATGTCATGAGTGATTGCGCTATGCAAGAGGAGGTAACATGCGAATAGCTTATTTATTCTACTATACGACGTTAAGGGCTTTATCACACTTGCGATTTGCGAGCGAGTTGAAATCGAAGCGAGTTCGTAACGAATACGCAGCGTATTCGTTACGGGCTCGCGACGAAATCGCGACGCACTCGCAGCGAATTGGTTACGGGCTTGCAACGACTTCGCTGCGCACTCGCTTCGCTTTCAATTCGCTTAAATATCGCGATTGATAAGGCCTCCGTTGTAATATTGGTAGTGGGTCCATAAGATTCCAACATTTTCTTAGAAATATAGTTACAAGTCGCCGTTAGCCAGAAGTTGTGAACTATAATGAAATAATGATCAGTATAAAGGTGCATTCAGACCAAACGAGCATTCGCTATTCTCTACGAAATTCAATCGTTACGCAAAACGTGATTCGTTGATTTCGTATAGAACAGCGAATGCTCGTTTGGTCTGAATGCACCTTAACGTGAATCGTGAACCCATAAATTGTTTTCCCTATGTACTTACTATGAGCTGTCACCGTGTCATTAACGCAGACTTACTTCCTATCCATCCCGTTCTCGCGTGTTAGTTCTACCGAGCCGGATAGAAAATAAGACCGCGTTAATAACGTGAGTGCAGCTCATGGTACGGCTACGCCACTTGAATTGTCTTCCCTGAAATTTACGTCCAAACTTGCCACCTTTACTACCCCACTTACGAAGTTCCGGCATAAAATGCCGATTGAGACCAAAAAGTGCTTTTTGGGAAACCAAATTGATGTAAGTTTAGTGTTTATGCTCAGTAAACGATCAAATGGTCGTATCTGCTATTTAAGTTTTGTCATTAATTTAATCGGAATTGCAGAAAATTTTTTTGGAAAAGATTTGGAGCATTCTCGACCAGTCGACCTTCATACGAAACAGGAAATAGTGAGCGGTATTTCACTAAATTCTAACCCCCTTATTCATAAACGTCTGCTAACTTAACACGCAGCTAATAATTGTTTGCCCATTTCGGTCATAACAATGTGTTCATAAGAGCAAAAGGGACAAACAATACTTAGCGGCTTGTTAAGTTAGCAGACGTTTATGAATAAGGGGTAAAATGTTAATTTCCAGACTAAGTCGCTGGCCAAAGTAACAAAGTAAGGTGGCGAGATTTCGTTTCGCAAGGGCCTAAGCACTAGGGCTCATGGCCCCATGGCCTAAGACTTTTCTACGCCAAAACGCGCAAATACATAGCCATCAAGCATATTGTATTTGCGGTATATTGGACTTGATTACAAATTCAAAGAATTTCCAAGGCTTTTCCCAAATGACAATATTATCACAGGGTTCATACCTTCCATCAGGATAATATCCCAAAAAGGTTAATATATTCCGCCGCATTTAAATATAAGTCTCATAAACCATTATAGAAAGTCACAAACCTTATTCCCTAGCACCAGGTGTTATTTTACGAAAAATGTGGGGTACCCCAAGGTACAAATGTGGGGTAAGTAAACACGTCATCAAAATGTAAAATAAAGCGAACCGGAGTCCGCACTACAAGTTGGGTCGCGTTTTCATATCAAACCAAATGCTGTCCCTATTTACACTGGAATTACCCGGAGATGTTCCCTGGATCTTGTCGAGCTGGCAACTGATAGTGCAGTCACCTGAAATCAATTGTACGATCTTTTGAATCTACAGACAGACAAATTGTCTTATTACGGCAAATACCAGCTATCTGCACGTGTGAAATCACGTTTTGGCAGAATCAATTTGATTATCATGATAATTCAATTCAGTATCGAATAACAGAATACATGCATATAGCTGGTATTGGCAGGAATAAAACATGGAAGCCACCATATTAAGGTTGGTTTACACCGAACGAGCGAATACTCATTCTATCCCCCACTCTACGAAATCAACGAATTTCGACGAATTACGTTTTGTGTAGCGAACGAATTTCGTAGAGTGGGGATAGAAATATGAGAAATCCACCGTCAAATTACGTTTCAAAAACAGCCCATAAATTTATCGCATCAAAAGATTGGACATGAGGCCACATACATTTTAGTTAAAATTATTGATTTTTATTAGTAATTATGTAAAAATATATCTGCGAACGTGTTTTATAATTCATAATGTGTAAAATAGGTCAAGTGCTAGCCATAAAATTAATTTTGGATTCTCCTGAGTATTGGTATAGACGTTTTAGAAGCGGATAGTTTTTTGTTTGTAAGGGTAAGTACTTTTCAAACAATCATTTTCGCTTCTAAAACCCAAGTAGACCTACTGCGAATTTATAAATTTTGAGCATTCGTCTCTGTCATCATCAGGCTATCTCAGTCTACTGCTGAACGCAGGCCTCTCCTGTTACTATGCGTGTATACGCATTAGAAGGTAAATACCCCTAATCGCCACACTGGGCAAGCGGATTAGCGATCGCAGGAATATGTCCACTATGCTGATTGCTGACGCTGCTGCTAATCATCAATCTTCTATCAAATAATGGTCAGTTACACTTCAATCCCTTAGTCGACCCTTATTACGACCACGGGAAGAGTAGAGGCGGTGACAAATATATTTTAACTGCCGTTACCACACAGCAAATGCTCGAAATGTAGAAACTGGGCGAACTCACTCCATCGTAGGCTCTCTGCCCTCGGCTATAATAGTCCGTGGCCAAGAGTAAGCCCATTCAAATTATTTTTCTAATTTATTTTGAAGGAATTCCAACAACTATGCAATAACACTGTATGCGTCTTAAATAGAAATAGGAACTCACAAATATGAAACAGTATATAAATCTATGCATATTACTAAAGGTGCGTTCAAACCAAAAGAGCATCCGCTATTCTAACCCCCCACTCTACGAAATTCGCTATACGTTACACAAAACGTGATTGGTTGATATCGTAAAACGGGCGATAGAACAGCGAATGCTCTTTTGGTTTGAACGCACCTTAACAAATATGTTCCCAAAAAAAAATACTTTCAGGTACGCGTTGGCCCCACTGCACTATCGGTTGTAGACTATTCAGCCTGCACATGAGAAGGGTCCTGCCGTCGGGACACGCCTCATACTGTCAAGTGTTGTTGCCATTCGATTCCACTTCGGCATCTGTAAATTGAATTTGTTAGCATGTTATATTCGCAAATAATTTTTAGGGTAATATTTTCTGTTGTATAGATAGATACAAATACATACTTAAATACATATACAGCCATGATCAAGGAACAAATATGTGTGATAAATAAATACACAAACAATACCCTCGCCGGGATTCAATCCCGGAACCTCTAGTTTCGTAAGCAGGGTCACTACCAATTAGGCTACGGAGGCTGACCAAAACGAAACTACATTAGTTCGATTATTTTCTCATTCTTCAAGGCAAGAGTTTCGTCAGCCTCCGTAGCCTAGTTGGTAGTGACCCTGCCTACGAAGCTGGAGGTTTCGGGTTCGAATCCCGGCGAGGGCATTATTTGTGTATTTATTTATCACAAATATTCGTTCTTTGGTCATGGCTGTGTATGTATTTAAGTATCGTACCGGAAGGCGTAGCGTGGGTAGGCCCCCCACAAGGTGGACTGATCACCTGGTGAAGGTCGCAGGAGTCCGCTGGATGCGGGTGGCGCAGGACCGGTCATTGTGGCAATCTTTGGGAGAGGCCTATGTTCAGCAGTGGACGTCTTTCGGCTGATATGATGATATCGTCGGCTGGTACCCACATCACAAGCCTGAATTGAGCTTGGTACTGGGTCGATTTGTATAAGTTGTCCCAAGATATTTATTTATTTAAGAGTAAATACGTATCTCATAGGTAAGCGTGCTCCACCGTAGACTGCATCATCACTTGCCAGCAGGTATGATCGTGGTCAAACGTCTACCTATTTTAAATAAAAAAAAGTAAAACTGAAGACAGTGGCAAGTGCAAGCACATCGTGAAGGAGGCAAAATACACAATATCTACAATGGAAATACAAAATTAAATTATTATTTTATGGAAATAGAAAATTCGGAAGCTTTTGTCCCGTGGTAACAGACAGATACATTGAACTCTAGAAGAAATACCGTAAAAAGGAAATTATAGAGCCTGAAACCAATAAATAGATGAACTAAACTTCCGTGCCAATCACAGATCACCTCAATTACATACACATCATCAGCCTATCTCAGTTCACTGCTCGACGAAGGCCTCTCCTATTAACTATGAAAAAATAAGTCCACTTGAGTTTCTTACTGGTTCTTCTCAGGAACGGTGTAGGGTTTGAACCAGTAGTAGATTTTTTTTCTCTCTTGATAAGTAATGTCAGACGATTCGAAAATGCTTATTTATGAGCTTACTTGAATAAAAAATAGTTTGACTTTGACTATTGCCTATGCATATAGTCAAAGTCAAACTATTTTTTATGGGCATTTACCTCCTAATGCGTCTATACGCATTAGAAGGTAAATGCCCATAATCGCCACGCTGGGCAAGCGGATTGGCGATCGCAGTAATGTGTCCACCATGATGACGCTGCTGCCCATCATTAATCTTTTATCTATATTCTAGATATTCTATTCTGGATAGAATGCGCGGGAGGAATTGGAGTGATGACAAAAGTATTCTTACTGCCGTGACCACACAGCACACACAGCAGAAAGTAAAACGTAAGAAAGGATTTCATTACACTTGCAGGACACAAGTTTGGTCTTATATCCAACTTGAAACATTAAATCATGAGTTAGCATAAATTTTTAGTTGAAATTAAAATTTTATTTGCGTAAATATCTGAGCGTTTCAACCGCCTAATTTTGGTGGCATAATTTTGCCGAAGTTTCTAAACGTTTCAATGTTTTTCTTCGTAATTTGTACAGTGCCTCCTTCAAATGATAAAGTAGCACATTGTAACAAATAGAAACTTCGGCATAAATTATGCCACCAAAATTAGGCGGTTTGCATTATTTTTATTTTTTCCTGGCGGTAGGAATAGTGCGGTGTCTATTGTAAGTGTTCCCAAATCCCCAATAGTCAAATAGTAAAATTAGCGACAATTTCATGTATTCAGAGTTATTCAGTCAGAAGTTTCCGCATGAGTGCTATTTACTACCGAGAATTAAATTAGTTACTGAACCAGTCCCTCTGGAATCGAATACGGAATAAATTAACCCTGGTTCCTAGAAGTCTTTGAAGTTGACCAGCAAATATAATTAATTTTGGAGCACAAATGTCTAATTGTGTGCTGATATGATTACTTCCTAGAGTTTTAATTTCAAGACATTAAAATAAATTGCCTCAGTTGGCTGGTATATCGGCTTTTGTTAATTTCGTATTTTTTTTTGTTTCCATACATAATAATTGAAATGGCGTGTGAGAAAACCTTAGTAATAAGATCTCAGGTGACTGACGGCACCATGTCAACATAAGTAACATTAGGATGTAATAAAGTTAAGAAAAATTGATTATTTGTCACCTAAATAAGCTTACCTTTAGTATAACGGAAATCATAGTACACCTTGTATACATTATTATCGTTTTAGGAGGTAAATGTCTATAATCGCCACGCTGGGCAATTATAGACAAGCGTGTGTCCACTATGATTCATGATACTGCTGCCCATCATCAATCTTCGATAAATAAATGGTTAATCATGAGATATACATATATCTACACGGAAATATATACTACGTAATATCTATATTATGTCCTTCTCGGTCGTAATTAGCACGGGGGGGTAATTTGTAAGGCCTTCGGTTCGGGTCATAAACACCAGCGATCTGAGGCCCATTTCTCAAAAACTTGCCATTTTTTTCAAAGTTGTTCCCCACTTTTTTGTAACGTAGGTATTTTTTATACACCGTGGGCTGTTTCAACCCGACCGATTTTAACAGTGTATTCCTGGCCACATTTAGAAACTATAATGTCATATTAAACTTTTCTGGCGATATCGCTTACGAAAAAAAAATTGAAAAAAAGACATCTTTTCTAATTGTTACTTAGTACAAGAGGTCTTTTTAACGACATTGGTGACATTATGGAGAATAGTCTCACTAACCTCATTAATAGATACCTACCTAGATGTCAAAAAATGAGAAATAAAACCTTTTAAAAATGAGGTTTTTGTAAAAAAAGAACTTTAACACTCATTTTAAATAATAAAATCTAATTTTTATGTTAAAATACATTCAAAAATTGTAAAAAAATGAAATATTTTTTTTTCCAGGAATGTCAAAACTCATATAATATAATATTTTTTTGTTTGTTTTTACATCAAAAATTTGTGGTTAAAATCTGACAGGTTATAAGAGCCCACGGTGTAAGATTTTTATTCAGAATCATGAGCTCTAAAATTATAAAATTTGTCGCTCTACATAAAGTAAATATCTGCAGAACTAAATTCAAATACAAGTTTATTAATATATTCTGCCATCGTCGAAGCCGCAGAAGGCAGAAAGCACAAAGTACTAGAGGTAATTTGCTTCTTGTATGCAATTTGTAGGTGCCTTAGTTCCCAATTGATTTGATACGTTGCGTTGTAAATTATTTATTATTATTAGGTAATTTTGCGCCAAAGTCAGGAGAGCTTTAGAATTGTTACGTGTGTGTTGTTGGTACAAAATGCTTGAGTATTTCGTGTAAATATGCCGTGTGGTGACGGCATTAATAGTACATTGCGCATTTAAGGCAGTAAGTACGGTATTACGCCGTAGGACTTTTAATGACTCGAGTTAGTATTCCGCTTACCGACCGTGATGCATACAACGTTTTTCATCACACTTGCGAACAAAAAAATAGTTTTAAGAAAATTGAATGTCTTTGATTGACTAACGTTTTTGTTACTCCCCAGGGAATTTTACTTTTATATTACTCCCACGATGCATGCAAGCAATGGCGCGCTTAGAAAGCAAGTGTGTTGAAAAATACATTTATCATCACCCCAACTCTTCCCGTGGGTGAAGTAAGAGTCTACTAAGGGATTGAAGTGTGACTGACCATTCTTTGATAGAAAATTGATGATCGGCAGCAGCGTCATCATAGTGGACACATCAGATACTGCGATTATCAATCCGCTCGTCCAGCGTGGCGATTATGGGAAATCACCTCAAAATGCGTCTATCTATAAGTATAGTTATTACCAGAGGCCTACGTCCAGCAGTGCACTGAGATAGGCTGATGATGTAATTTATCGGTTTCTTTTGTATGTGTAATTAAAAGTGTTTAATAACACAGACTCATCATTATCCAGACGTCCACTGCTGAACGTAGGCTTCCCCTTTGGACCACATACACCAAATACTTCCGTATAGAATACAATATTAGGTCCCATACCCCGGTTTGATATGCTAGAAAGCTTTTATTGGTGTAAAATTAGATATTGTACAGTAATAAGGCCTAAAAACTAACGCAATTTCCAAATCGGGGCCGAACAAATTGTATCACTTGGCAACCGCTTAAGGGGAAATCCGTCCAACTAAAAAAATGTGTTTCTATAGAAGAGAGGTAACGCTAAAGGTCGCTGTCAATGTCTGCCCTTCTATTTGTAGGTATACTAAAAATCTTTCAAACTATGTAATGGATTTTTAAGTCGTTCTTGTGAAGGTGCATTTAGACCAAACGAGCATTCGCTCATTCTATCCCCCACTCTACGAAATCAACGAATTTCGACGAATCAAGTTTTGTGTATTTCGTAGAGTGGGGAATAGAATGAGCAATTGCTCGTTTAGTCTTAATGCACCTTAATAGATAGAGTGATTCAAGGAAAGGTTAAAATATATTCGCCTCCGGTACTATTTCACAAAGTGCTAATACTATTTATTTTTATTTTTTTGTTATTTAAAAAAAGACACAATTACAGGTTTTAAACTTAAACATTGAACACACAATTATTAAACAACTTAATACAGCCTGGAACTCAATTACAACTATGCACAACATTAGAGAGTAATTTAATTGCCAAGTCCTTACATACATGCAGGGATCGGAACCGTTCTTCATTAACCATTTGATATTGTTCTTTAACCGTTATAAATTCCGTTCGTATTAGTAACGGTTAAATACGGTAACGGTTTTGTAAATGAACACAATATTTCTGGTTCACAATATTCAAGATGAACGGAAAAATTTCGTTCTTTCACATAACGGTTTTGACAAGAACATTATATGATTTATATGAAAGAACAAAACTTTTCTGGTTACCGTTACTACAGATGAACGAAAAATAAAGTTCCGTGAACCATTATTAAACTGTTCGCGATGACGTAAACATGCCGCCACTCGCTCTCTCTTTTCCACACGAATATAGTTCGTATTTTTATTTCATTTGATTAGCCATTTAGGTTTGACGTGTGATATTGGCCGCATGATGAAAAAGGTTTAAATTGAATTAAGTGAAAGGATGCAATATGTGCTAGCAATTCTGGCGCCTCCTAGCGCCGTCGACGGGAACTTGCCTGGAAATTGGTTACCTGACAACGAGTTGTTGACTGAGATGTCAATGTTTTTTCCGACATAATGTTCATATTTAATTATCATTAAAGTTTTGAGTATTAAGTTAAGCTGATGTCCAATGATATACCTACATAACTATGTTTATAATGGTAAGTTTGTGAACTTTCTGATTAGTAGATATTTCTTTCTATATTAATTTTAGAGTTTAATGAGAAGGAGGTAAGACGGAGGAGTAAGACGCCGGATGTTGGTCTACTACCGGCACCTGGCTTGTAATATGGGTTCGGCTCCTTGGTAATTAAATATATATACTTACTATAATAACCTGCATCATACTCCTATTACCTACGTAGTTATGGGTGCATCCCACTCGTCTGGAATAGTCAACATAGTGATAGGTACGATACGTGAATTGCTCAAGGAGACAGTTGCAGTTCCTATTATTTCCCTTAATGGAACCCCTATGCTTGGAGTCGCGTTCCATTGGCGTCAGGTGAGCTTAACACAACTAGCAATATGGTGTTGCTGGCTACATTCCGCTAGACGCAAAATGACTTTGTCCCACAATTATGTATTTTGTTTTGTTATGAAATCATTATATCGTAACTGTGGAATGTCTTCTCAAAAGGGCTTATTTCCACTTTGTCAATAGAGATAATTTATCTTATGGAAACATAGAAAAAATAACCCTTATTGCAAGAGTGGAAATAAGCCCTTTTGAAAATACACTCCTCTACTAGTGTACTTCTTAACCCTTTGCAAGCCGATCACGAACCTAAATCTGAGTTTACACTTGCAACTTATTGCCGCAAGTTTACAAAGCTTAAATGTAACTTTATAAAACGCGACCCAGGTCTAACCTCGGCTTAGCTCGTTACTTTCGCAGTTGTGAGCTTGAACTCTATTGACATCATAGTAAAGTTCAAATTTAAACGAACATTTCTTTGGCGAATGAAAGTATATTTTCTGTTTATCTGTCCATCCGTCTGTCTGTATGTCTGTTTGTTTCACTGCCTGTCTGATTGTCTGTCCGTCCGTCTATCCGGTCGTTTGTTTCCGCAAAGAAACATGTTTCGATCAGATACTCGTAGTATTCGAAATGATTGCTTTTTACAATTATTCTGGGTGTATTTCTTAGGGTTCTGTAGTAAATTAGAAACTCTTACAGATTCGCCATGTCCATCCACCTGTCTGTCTGTATGTTTGTCTGTCTGTCAGTCTGTTTGTCTGCATGTCTGTCTGTCCGTCCGTTTGATTCCTCAAAATTATTGCTTTCTCAATTATTCTGGGTGTAAGTACTTTTTAGGATTCTGTAGTAAATTAGGAACCCTTGCATTTTGGCTCCCTCTGTCTGTCTGTATGTCTGTCTGTCTGTTTGTAAGTCTGTCTGTCTGACGGTCTGTCCGTCTGTCTGTCTGTTCATCTGCCTATCTTTCTGTCTGTCTGTTTGTCTCTCTGTCTGTGTGTCTGTCTATCTGAACGGACTGACTATCTGTACGTCCGTCTGTCCGCCCGTTTGTTTCCGCAAAGAAACATATTTTGACCGGTTATTACTTGAAATGGTTGCCTTTTTAATTATTCTGGGTGTAAGTACTTTTTAGGGTTCTGTAGTAAATTAGGAACCCTTACAGATTCGCCATGTCCGTCTGTCTGTCTGTCTGTTCATCTGTCCATCTGTTGTCCGTCTGTTTGTCTGTCGGTATGTCTGTCTGCCCGTTTATTTCTGCAAAGAAACATGCATATTTCGCCAGGATATTACTTCAAATGTCTGTCTGTCTGTATGTATGTATGTCTGTCTGTTCATCTGTTCACCCCTTTGTCTGTCTGTCTGTTTGTATGACGGTCTGTCCGTCTGTCTGTCTGTTCATCTGTCGATCTTTCCGTCTGTCTGTCTGTCTGACGGTCTGTCCGTCTGTCTGTCTGTTCATCTGTCCATCTTTCTGTCTATCTGTCTGTGTGTCTGTCTGTCTGTCTGTGTGTCTGTATGTCTGTTTGTCTGTTCATCTGTCCATCCGTCTCTTTGTCTGTCGGTCTGTATGTCTGTCCGTCCGTCTGTCCAACCGTTTATTTCTACAAATAAGCATATTTCGACCGGATATTATTTAAAATGGTTGCCTTTTCAATTATTCTGGCTGTAAGTACTTTGAAGGGTTCTGTAGTAAATTAGGAACCCTTACATTTTCGCCATGTCCATCTGTCTGTCTGTATGTCTGTCTGTCTGTCTGTTCATCTGTCCATCCGTTGTCTGTCTGTTTGTCTGTCGGTCCGTCTGTCTGCCCGTTTATATCTGCAAAGAAACATATTTCGACCAGATTACTTGAAATGTCTGTCTGTCTGACGGTCTGTCCGTCTGTCTGTCTGTTCATCTGTCAATCTTTCCGTCTGTCTGTCTGTCTGTCTGACTGTCTGTCCGTCTGTCTGTCTGTTCATCTGTCGATCTTTCTGTCTATCTGTCCGTGTGTCTGTCTGTCTGTCTGTCCGACGGTCTGTCCGTCTGTCTGTCTGTTCATCTGTCGGGCTTTCCGTCTGTCTGTCTGTCTGTTTGTCTGTCTGACGGTCTGTCCGTCTGCCTGTCTGTTCATCTGTCGATCTTTCCTTCTGTCTGTCTGACGGTCTGTCTGTTTGTCTGTCTGTTCATCTGTCGATCTTTCCGTCTGTCTGTCTGTTTGTCTGTCTGTTCATCTGTCGGTCTTTCTGTGTGTCTGTATGTCTGTCTGTCTGTTCATCTGTCTATCCGTCTGTTTGTTTGTCTGTCGGTCTGTATGTCTGTCCGTCCGTGTGTCCAACCGTTTATTTCTGCAAAGAAACATATTTCGACCGGATATTATTTAAAATGGTTGCCTTTTCAATTATTCTGGCTGTAAGTACTTTTTAGGGTTCTGTAGTAAATTAGGAACCCTTACATTTTCGCCATGTCCGTCTGTCTGTCTGTATGTCTGTCTGTCTGTCTGTTCATCTGTCCATCCGTCTGTTTGTTTGTCTGTCGGTCTGTATGTCTGTCCGTCCGTGTGTCCAACCGTTTATTTCTGCAAAGAAACATATTTTGACCGGATATTATTTAAAATGGTTGCCTTTTCAATTATTCTGGCTGTAAGTACTTTTTAGGGTTCTGTAGTAAATTAGGAACCCTTACATTTTCGCCATGTCCGTCTGTCTGTCTGTCTGTCGGTCCGTCTGTCTGTCCGTCCGTCTGTCTGCCCGTTTATATCTGCAAAGAAACATATTTCGACCGGATATTACTTGAAATGTCTGTCTGTGTGTCTGTCTGTCTGTCTGTCTGTCTGACGGTCTGTCCGTCTGTCTGTCTGTTCATCTGTCAGGCTTTCCATCTGTCTGTCTGACGGTCTGTCCGTCTGTCTGTCTGTTCATCTGTCGATCTTTCCGTCTGTCTGTCTGACGGTCTGTCCGTCTGTCTGTCTTTTCATCTGTCGATCTTTCCGTCTGTCTGTCTGTTTGTCTGTCTGTTCATCTGTCGGTCTTTCTGTCTATATGTCTGTGTGTGTGTGTTTGTCTGTCTGTCTGTATGTCTGTCTGTCTGTTCATCTGTCCATCCGTCTGTTTGTCTGTCGGTCTGTATGTCTGTCCGTCCGTGTGTCCAACCGTTTATTTCTGAATTTGGTACAGGTATACATTATTAATTATGCTAACAAAGTGGTAGAATAAAAACTTTGGTGGGCTGTGGGTTTAAAAATAAAACCATTTCAAACGTAATCGGCCCAGCCGTTTTCGAATAACTACGGAACCCTATACTGAGCATGGCCCGACATGGTCTTGGCCGGTTGTTTGATATTGTATTCTCGCCATTTTTCGCAACTCGACATCTAACGTGCCTATTTTGCGTGATCCCAACGCTGGCCAAATATTTTGCTGCCGCAATATTATAAATATTATAATTACAAGAGGTTGTATGTTACATTTTTTCATATTACCGTGAAAGTAGCCAACATTGGCCGCTTTTTTCGGAAATCCTAAAATATCTCAAAAAAATTATATTAAGCCTTGTAAGTTTTTTCTGCTCAGCATGTGCACTGTGATCGTATCGTACGCATCGGCTCACATGAAGAAATAATTTTTAGATTGTCATTTAGATCAGGTTTTTGTCGTTTTAAGGTGCGTGCAAACCCCCGTGTATATGCCCGCTCTACGAAATCACCCAATCACGTTTTGTGTAACGATCAAATTTCGTAGAGTGGGAGGTTAGAATAGCGAATGTTCTTTTGGTCTGAATGCACCTTTGGAGGGCGGGCAAAGTAATCTCGTCTTAGGCCAACATTGCCCACCTCAATTTAGTGCTTAAAAATAGCTCGTATAACAATAATACTACGATCACAGAAGGTTTTTGGGAAATTCTACCATTTCATGTTTATAACTCAGGGATAAGTATTTATAAACAATTTTGAGTAAATTGGTTGGGCCATGTTACCAACCCGTTTTCGCTCTTTTTCATACAAGGTCCACTAACGCAATTCGCAAATGCTAGGGTTGTCACTTTTAAGTAGATATCTTAACTAAAGACGTTTAACTTTTGTTCAAAGTATTAGTATACTAGTGAAGTAAAACAGTCCAAAATGTATTATTTGTTTTAATGCAATAATAATAAAACCGTTTTTTGAATGGGAATCAAGATAATATTATATTGATATAAATAATATCAGCCCACTAACGAAGCAGCAGACAACGAAACTGACAATTGAGAGTATAGTTATTGGTTCCGAACATTTTGTACACGTAAAATAAAATAACGGAGTTATAAAAACGTAATTTACTGAAAAAAAACATTACCCTCCGCTATTTTCATCATCATCATCATCAGCCAATTGACGTCCACTGCTGGACATAGGCCTCCCCCAGAGAGTTCCACAAAGATCGGTCGTGAGCTGTCCGCATCCATTAGACACCCGCAACCTTTACCAGGTCGTCGCTCCATCTTGTGGGGGGCCTTCCCACGCTGCGCCGTCCAGTGGTATTTTCATAAAGTGGTAAAACTTGAAAGTGACAACTGTAGGCTATTTTTCATGATGGGCAATGTCTTCAATGTCCGTTTGCTAAAGTACTGGATTTATTTTATTTTTATTTTATTTTATTTTATTTTATTAGGATATAATACTAACTACATACAATTTTTATGATAGTATCGTAAAACCACATTGGTTTGTCTCGATACCTCATTCCGCAGTAGGTACTTAACTTATAGTCTTATAAAACATGTAGTACAAAATATTGGTAAAAAGTAACAATTATGATTGCAAAAATAATTAGGTACATCAAACTAGATCACTGCAGCACTGATTACATCTTTCTGTTATCGCGCGCCGGCCGGCCGCTCGAACAATAACCGGTCGGTCGGCAAGCACATGATACAGGCGGCTCGGAAAAAATAAATAATCAGTAATTGTAATTTTTAATTTGTTTAAGCATGTCGGTTTTAAGTATGCTTGCTAAGTTCGAAGGTGTAATTTTACCTTTTAATTCTTTAGGTAACTTGTTTATTAGGTCTGGTATTACCTATGTACTCTGATGTTCGCCTACCGTAAAAATTATTAAATTCGGGCTTATGAAGCATTTGGTTTGTTACTTGCCGTGTATTAATTGGATGTGAGATTAACTGCTGAATTTCACCTCTAAAATATTGCTCCTTTAACATGTGGTATTTAAATTTGGCGTGAACAGGTAGAACCTTGCACATAGTAAACAACTCACCATCACACACAATTGTTTTTTTTAATTTTATAGGGTACTACCATCTTTAACAACCTAACTTGCAGCTTATATATTTTATCTAGGTATGTTTTAAAAGTGCGGCCATAACTACTTAACCCATACGAAATAGTACTCTCTCCGAGAGCATGATAAACATGCACTCTTACATTATATGGAATTCTATTCCGCAGGATATACATCTTAGCCAGAAGGGCTCGCAATCTAGTGCATACTGATTCAATATGGTCACCCCAGCTGAGACGGTTGTCAATTATAAGACCTAAATATTTTTGTTTGCTAACTTGTTCCAACGGCGCACACGTACAGTTTTGGCCAACAGTCGGTAGAGAGTGAAGGCACTGGTGGTCGTGCCCTATAATCCTAACTGCTTTTACCGATCTTGATTGGCTGGAATGTATGTGCAGCAACTTGGTCTTACTTGCATTTAGAACCAAACCGGCATCATGGGACCATTTACATATGTTGGTAAAATCTATTTGTAACTTCTCCTCTGCTATCCGTATGTTTTTATCAGCAGCAATGAGGCACGTGTCGTCAGCAAACTGATATACGCTGCAGTTCTCGACACAGTTGTTCATATCATTTACGTAGGCTAAATAGTGGAGTGGGCCGAGCACGGAGCCTTGCGCTGTGCCCTCTGTCACCAATACTTTGTCGCTAAGAGCGTCCCCTACTTTCACATGATAAGTTCTGTTCTGTAAGTAATTAACACACCAATCTAACAACTGTCCTCGAACACCAGTATCATCCAGCCTACGTATCAGTGTATCGTGGCGCAATGTGTCAAACGCTTTACTGTAGTCAATAAAGATTATAAGTACATGGCATTTATTGTTTAGATGTTTATTTATTTCATCAGTAAACCTAGAGAGTAACAGAAACGTACTTTTATTGGACTGAAAGCCAAATTGACTATCAGAGAGAATAGATTGTTTTCTATAAAATGTATGCATCTCATTACTCACATACTTTTCAGCTATTTTATCTATGATTGGGAGCATTGTGATAGGTCTATAGTTCATACAGTTGGTTGAATCGCCACTTTTGTATATCGGTCGGACCAGTCCTACTTTCAGGGCAACTAGATAAAATTGCCCAAAGCCATAACTTATTTTCTGATTAGCTTTTTCCAATAAAACTACTATCAATATAATCTACTGTTCTCATTTTATTACAGGTCATGGTTTTTTTTTTCATTTAATACCACCCTGTTTTAAGAAATGTATGTCTATATTTTGCCAAGATTTTGCCCGCCAAATAACCAACCTCACTCAAGAAGCTCTAGCAAACAACTAGATAAAGATAGACGCAAAAGTCATACTTGGTGTTGCTTCTCACATAATCTATTTTATACTAAAAATAACCAATTTATTTAAAATTCAAGTTTTGGGCAATGTTTCCCCTGGAGGCAAAGTGGGCTAATTTTACGGTAGTAATTCTATGTGTATTTAGCTATATTTTACTGAAACCTTACTGAAACTAATGCGGTGCCGTGTTCCACAGCCTTAGATACCATGGACCCTTTGATATTAAGACATCTGAATGGATGCCTTGGTATACCAGCATAGAAGAAAGTGGAAGATGCCATGCCAGAGGACCTAACCCGCGTATGTGCCAGCCATCCTAGAACCCTTTGATAAAGCAAGAATTCTTTTCCCTTTGAGATAGCAGTGATGAGTATTTGTTGCGTTGCAACCTCAGTGCGCAAAAGTACTCGTTATCATCAGATCGGCTGCGGTCATATACTCATATGCTGACTCCAGCGGCAGCGGTGAAACGCTGGAATGTGGAAGACCAAGCTAACCACGAATAAATAAATATTAATATATATAGTCTTTTTCCTTTTTTAGTTTTAGTAGGTACACACGCCAACCCAGTTAACTCTATCAAAGATTTCGATTCTGGACCGTGTACGTTTCACTTAGTCGATTTGACCAAACTTTGATTCGAAATATAACGCTTATTTTCGAATAGTCATGTCAAATCTCCATAGTACTTTAGCACTACATATATATCTGAGAGAAAGCGTTATTCTTCGAATAAAAGTTTGGTGAAACGCAGCCTTAGTTTTATTTTCAGTGACGTCTCAATTGTTTTTTCTTAAAATCTTGAATTGGTCCCGATCTGTCTTTGTCACCCATTCTTGATTCGTCGTTTTAACTGGGGTCAACTATATCAACTTTGGTAATTTGTTGTATTGTCTATTTCATATTGCTCATTTAAGCCTTCGTCAACATCTTCTTTGGGTGTGTTGCTCTAACTACTATCTTGCTATACTATATGCTAACTATAAAAAATTATTGTGACACAATCAGATCGGCATCAATTTAAGAACTTGACATACGACGACTGAGAGTATAGTTCGTGAAATATAAATTGGTAACTTTCTACCTACATTATAGTAAAAATAAACGTTCAATTTATATTTCTCGAACTATACTGTACGCTTAGCACATGATTGCTATGTCAGTATGTTATCGCTACATGTATAGATTTTCTATCTTTTACCAACAATATGAATAAAAGGGAGATGGATAATCTATCTCGCGGCGACATATTGTCGCACTGAATCATAACACTAACCTTTTCAATGCCACGGCAAAAACAGCAGCTGTCACTCCATCCACGCCACCAAAGTGTTACAAAGGAATTTGTCAAAAACTATAAGCAAGTGCGACTAGGTCTTTATTGATCTGTGACTTGTATATCGGTCTTTGGCATTGAAACAGTGGTACCAACATAACCGTTATCGCCGTCCACAAGGTTTCAATTAGATTGGACAATGACTGATATATTGGTAGGTACTGATTAACAAGAGAGTTTCAACGCCAAAGACTATTTGTAAGTCACAATCCACAAAATAATATGTAACTATGCACGTGCGTAAAGTTCAAATTTAGCTTTTATAGTTTTACGTGGCGTTGAAAAGGTTGAAGCAAGTCACCAGTCTCACGACTCACCAGTCAGTTATTTGGAATATAGTTGATTTTTGTGGTAAAACATGTTAGTTTATTGGTGTCTGCAAATGACATTGCATTTATTCGTAACTCTTACACGCATCCAGTCCAATTGCCTTATTCATAAAACATCAAGACACATTAGTTAACTGTGTTGGCGATGAAATGAATGATTGATGATATTTAGCTATTTTTGTAACGAACAGGTTGTGTAGCCAATATGCCAATCGCTAACATTCAGTCGCGAACGAAACTCAACTGTCTTCGTCACACCAATAAGAAAGAGTGACAGAGAGAAAACTACGATACACTACCTGCTCAGCGTAGCGTAGCGATTGGCACGTTAGCTAACATAGCTACGGACTCAGATCTATCGACCTCTTTTGAAAAGCAAGTTCAGTTTCTCAAAAGAGGTTGGTGACAGATTGCAAACTCTGTTGCCAAACTTAAAGAAATCTGCATTAACAAGCAACTCGCAGCTACGCGTCTTTTTTCAATTGTATAGATTAAAAAGAGAAGTGTGGCGGCAAGTTGATGTTAAACACAAGATATGCTAGCCTTGCTATAGGAATTAACGTGACTGTAATCATAACATTACCTCCTGATAACAGTAGGTAAGGATATTTTTTCGCCGCCAATGAATTGATATAACTGATAAAATATATGTTCGTTTAACACTACGAAGCTGATACTTACTTTGTTGAGTTAGTTGTTTACATGTAATTTGTTGCTTGGCGTGTGTTGCTCGCTTTTATTTTTTGACGTGGCGGTGAAAAGGTGAACGAAAAGGTGCCACTTTGTCACTTAAATTGATGGCTTTTCCTTTTGACATAGGATTTAAAACAAATTGGCAGATTGTAGTGTATTGCGTCCTTTTTCCTTAACTACGTTCGGTTATGCGTTTAAATTTGGAACAGATTTTAAAATTCTAGTGGGTCTCTATTCCAGTATCCATAAATATTAAAATAGTAAACGACACGAAACGTCATTTCAATACGTTTTCCTTATACAAGCCATACGACATTCAATCTCGATTAATCGGAGAATAGGCACCACATGTGATTGTCTATTTGTTCAAATCAATTTTGACAGGAAAACCACTATTATTCCGTTCCCAAGAACACTAAACGTAGCGTTCGCGGCCAAAAACGTTTGAAAGAACATTAACCGTAACGGAAACTTTA
The DNA here is from genome assembly GCA_025490895.1 of Thaumatotibia leucotreta. Classification (NCBI taxonomy): domain Eukaryota; kingdom Metazoa; phylum Arthropoda; class Insecta; order Lepidoptera; family Tortricidae; genus Thaumatotibia; species Thaumatotibia leucotreta. Next base: position 14,571 of record JALPQI010005253.1, on the reverse strand, counting down.
TAAGAAGAACATGACATGACAGTTCATCTCTTACAACAGAATTAGGAAAACCGTTATTATTCCGTTCGTTGAGAACAGAATCGGCCATTAAGCGTTCCGTCAAAGAACATTAAGAAGTATCGGTTAATGAGAACAAAAACTTTATGATTATGGTTTGGGGTTGACGTATGGTAACGGTTTGAAAATAATAACGGTTTCCGAACCCTGCATACATGTCATGTAATACAAACTAGCATGCAAAAGCTATACGAGTATTAACAATTCATTAATTATTATTAGAACGAAGGGGTTATGTTATTATAGGCAGGCTTTGAGAAAAAAGAAATAAAAAAAATAAATGTGATGATTGTTTTTAGAAGCCTTGATTAGGAAACCTAGGTTATCGCTCATTATGTCCAAATCAGAATCGGTTTCAAGAAGATCATTATAAAAACGCGTCATGCGCGTTATTGGGCTATTGTTAAACACGTTGTTATTAGCTTTCGGAGTGGAGAAGAGTTGTAGATTGCGGTTATTTCTGCTAGTGGCACAACAGGCCACCGAAATTATATTATGCCGATCAAAATTATCAGATAGAACTCCTATGCCAGTAACATGCACCTGTGACAGAAAAATTTGGAGGTACTGCTATGCCGGCGAGACAGTACTTGTCAAAAACGCTCGTATAAATGCTACTTGCAAAGGGACTTGATTTATGGATAGCATAGGAACTTGATTTTTATGCTAGTGGCATAAGAATAAGATTACTTTGAACACGTATGTGTATCACTGGCTTAGGAGTCAGATTTTGTTGATCAAAGACGCTGTATCACCAGTGCGGAACGTGTTAATACCAGTATTTTACCCGTGCAAAAAGCCAGGGCGGGTCGCTAGTCACTAATGTCGCTAGTACTTAATAAAATCCGCATCGTCTTGTCGCAAACCCTACGTCGCCTTAACCAACATATCGGGCAACCCCGAAACTAATTAAAACAATTTATTAATGGGCAAAAGGCCTAACTTCATTTGGGTCAATACCCGGGTATGTTTGACACGTAATTCGGGTAAGTGTGGGGGCTGGGGGTAATATGGTGGGGATAAATTGGAGTTGGAAAAGTTGATCATGTGTATATCTTTCTCTACTAATATCACTAGTTTGTATTTTGTAATTAAATCCTTCGAAAAAATATGTCATAACGAGAGATCTGACAAATGTGCGTCATTGTTCGCAAACGCAATAATATGGACATGACTCCAAAGTTGATTACATTAACTAAACAATGAATATTTTTTTGTAATTTGATTTTGTTGCTGGCGATGATGATGATTGAAAAAATATGTAATAACGAGAGATCTGACAAATGTGCGTCATTGTTCGCAAATTTCGCAATAATATGGACACGACACCAAAGTTGTTTAAATTATTGATACAATGAATACTTTTTGAAATTTGATTTCGGTGCTGACGATGACGATTGAAAAAAAGTATACAAATACGAGTATGGCTGACTTGCCATAGTATCTCTTTGATGTCAAATACTGTAGAAAGTGGAAAGTGTTTCACGATTATGTATATCGTGAAACACTATGGCAGATAATAGATATTTATACTTACTTAATTTTATTTTTACTAAAAATCTATATGAATTCAAGGTTTAAGGTTTTAAATTGGCGGTAAAACCAAGATTGTATTCTAAAGCTGCGTTATTATGAAATAATGTATGTTTTCAGTTTTGTTTACATTTCTTTTGTTTTCTACTGAGGAATGGTAAATATAGGTGTAGACAAGACTTCATATACGAATTCGTCACAAATATTTTCGTGTGGGAACTTCTTTGCGAAGAGTAATCATTACTGCTAACATCTTTATCTACATGACTCTATTCCGTTTGCTCGATTTTTGATATTACCTACTTTAATTGTCTAATGTGTCAAACACATTGTCTAAAATGCAGATCAACCGTAGCCTTACGAAAACGACAATTTCACATTATTAGCCGCCTTAAGATCCGGCTTTATACCCGGGTCCGACACCTGGGTCCGGGTAGCGGCTCACTAACATCCGGGTTCGGTTAACACCCCCTTTAGTGGTGATTCATGTGTTACCTAAATCTGTACTGAACCCTAATTTAATGTAAATTTACAGCCTTATCCGACATACTACAGGACAGCAATATACACGGTAAGAATGAGTAAAATAAATAAATATTTTTGGACATTTTTACACAAATCGACCTAGTCCCGCGGTAAACTCAATCAAGGCCTGTGATATGGGTACCAGGCGACGATTAAGCAATATACTTAAATACATAGACAACCATGACCCAGGACCTAATATTTGTGATAAATAAATACGTCGGGATTCGAACCCGGAACCTCCAGCTTCGTAGGCAGGGTCACTACCAACTAGGCTACGGAGGCTGACGAAATGAGTATCACGAAAAACTACACCCTTATTTACAAGACTAAAATTATCATATAAATAATAAATCAATCAATATCTTGGGACATCTTATACAAATCGACCTAGTCCCAGGGTAAGCTCAATTAAGGCTTGTAGTGTGGAGACTAGGGCGCATTGGGATTGAAATGTAGCACGGGATTTTATAATGTCAAATCCCATGATTGCATACAACTGAAAACCGGAATTGAATGCCCTAGCAAACGGCGATATACATAATAGACAGATACTTAAATACATAGACAGCCACGACCAAGGAACAAATATTTGTGATAAATGAATACACGAAAAATAGCGCCGGAATTCGAACCCGGAACCTTCAGCTTCGTAGGAAAGGTCACTATCAACTAGGTTACAGGCCAACAAATAAAATAGTGATATGATTTTGAAAAAATATCCAAATTCTTCACAATTTTGCAAAAATATACGACACAAAATTATTATAAAAATAGACGTCTAAATGATTTCCGATTTGATTAAGTGAAATGAGTTTTGTTAGTCTCTTTCTAACATTCATTCGTTCAAAAAAATATTTCAAGATAAAAAAGAAGTATAAAGCTCTGAGTTTGAAAACAAAAGCATTAAAATTCAACAGTCGCGTATCTTTGCGCGCCGTTAACAGTCGGCGTGCGCGAAAATCGGCGTCGGCGTAAATATCGGTGTACGCATAAATATCGGCGTACGTGCATACAAGCACCCTTACTATGGTTGTGACGGTAGTTTATATATTTTACAAGCTTTCCTTTAGTTAGTGTATATGACAAAGTCAAACTAGTTATAATATTAGAGTATACTGCTAAGACAGCTGGGCAAGTGGGCAGGTATAAGTGACCCTCCCACCTTCGGACCCTACCCAATGGACCATATTTTTGTAATATCTAAAAGTATAAATGAATATGGGAACAGGGCCTGTTCAACACACCTACCTAATATCCATATTTACATCACCATATATCTCCTTATAGTCATTACACGCATAAATCTCCAGCAGGCTTAGCCAAGTTGCCAATCGCTAACGCCTAGTAGCGTATCGTAGTTTCCCTCTCTGTCACTCTGCGACAAAGACTAGCTGCCTTTCGTTTACGATTGACGATTAAGCGTTAGCAATTGGCAACTTGTCTAAGCACCCTGAATAGCTTACAGAAACGTTGTTGATATCTTATTAAAAAACGCTGATAAAGCAAAAAATCTAATTATGAAAGCACTGATTATTGTTAAGTAATATAATAATTTTGTGTCGCTTGGTACCTACCCACAACACAAGCTTTCATTGAGCTTACCTTGGGACTAGGTCAATTAATGATAAATTGACACATATTATTTATTTATTAATAAAAATATGTGTCAAAACATGATTAAAGTTAAACCGTAAAAATAAAACTTATCTACTAAAACTTAAAAACGAAATCTAAAAATATGTAAAACTAAGATTAAATAAGAACTGCCTGTTTTGAGTAGAACCTACTGAAAGAGGCCACCCCGCAATGCTCCCGGTGCAAAGGTCCCCATCACGCTCGCTGCGTTACCGCGTTGTATTGCAATTGACAACCTCTGCACCAGGAAAGATCTGGATAGGGGGTCAAGGCCTCTTTCTTGAAGGCGGCGTCCCCATGCCCTTACAAACTTTTTAGCTTATTTATTTTTGAACATTATTCAAATACTAAACACTACAGAATTTTTGATTCATTCGAATATTCAAATCGGAAGCCTACTACTAGTGATCGATAGATCATCGTTATGAAGTGCTGAATCAATTGTTGCAAATTAATTATCTAATGCAATATTATTCGCAAATCAAGATCTAATTATCGTAATTGCTCGCTTGAATCCATATTTCTGACATCAATACAGGGTGTCCAGTAAATAATGTTTCAAGAACTTGTGGATACCTCACTCGTGGATAATGTCGTTGATTATACTTGCTCAATCTATTTTTCAACCGATTTCAAAAAAGGAGGAGGTTCTCAATTTGACTGTTTCTTTTTTATTGTCACTTCAAAACTTTCGATTGGATGAACCGATTTGGATGATTTTTTTTTATTTGAAAGTTAATGCTCACCGGTTGGTCTAAATTTAATTTGGTCCAGTCTCAAACCTAATAAATCCATGCTTTTCCATAATTTGTATAATTTATAATTCGTGTATAAACGTGCCCGAAACGTCAGGATAATATGAAACGTTAGTTTACGCGATTAAGACCCGTTTGTCGTTAAAATATGAGTCATAATCGTGAAAGTTTATATAATCTTAAACACAAAACTGTCTTGAGACTCATTCATATTCATATAAAAAATATTTAGCACGCGGGTTACTCACATTTTAAGTCGAAAAATGCTCAACATGTTTCGCTTCGTATGTGAGGAGTTTTTTCAAGAGGTTATCGCCATCGCTGTGCGACGAAGACTGCGGGAAAGTTCATATTAATATACTGGGTGAAATCTTTTCATCATCATAATCATCATCGGCCTATGTTAGTCCACTGCTGGACGTAGGCCTCTCCTATTAACTATGCGTATACGCATTAGGAGGTAAATGCCCATAATCGCCACGCTGGGCAAGCGGGTTGGCGATCGCAGTAATGTGTCCACTGTGATGTCGCTTCTGCCCATCATCAATCTTGTAGAATGGCCAGTGACACTTCAATCCCTTAGTCTAATGAAATCTTTTACATGACACAAAATCATATTTTCTGGATCTACCTACTGATGATTACAGCTAACTTTTACAATGAGACCATCTTTGAAAAAGTTACCACAAAATCTACATTTCCATACAAATAGTGAAATCACTGTCGTTAGTTACAATCGAGTTGTTATTAATATATATACAATTATCTATACCTACTGATCTCCTTCAAATATGTATACATATTAATGCACTCAACTATAGTAGTTATAATTTTTTTCTGCCTAATTCGATATAAGTCCCATAGTAAAACTTGCTTGCAATCATGAGTAGATCCATAAAATATAATTTTGTATCATGTAAAAGATTCCAGCCTGTATAAACGGTCCCTTTCATTGTTTTATCTAAAATACGTAAGTATAAATACTTACTGCAGGTTGATAAATGTCAAGGGAAGCGAAACTCAGCTGCTATGTATTTGTTGTTTTTATTGTTAGTATGCCGGACACCCTGTACACAATCGTCATCTGTGGTACTATAATGTAAGTTGAGTATTACAAACACTTGACACATAATCACATTATTATGTAATCAATCAAAGCACGCTTATGGAGCCTGTTAAGTATATAGACAGCCCGTTAGGGTGCGGCTCCACTGACGCGGAGCGGAGCGGAGCTGTGGGAGCCCGGCCAATGAGACCGCATCACAGTTTTTCGAATTCGAATTTGAAGAATGTAATTGGTAAATTTTGCACGAAGCCGCACCCTATCAACAACATCCTATGGGTACCCCTACGGAAACTGTAGGTAAACTTAAAAAGCGATGCGATGATTTTTTGCGTTTCATTTGATGGTAGGTTTGATAGGTTTTCCGGAATTTTTTAAAATAAAAATGGGTGAATCAACTTTTTTCTGTCTTTTATTACCATGGTTATGGTCGCCTGAGTCACGCAGGTTTTATACATAATTATAATACTTAAACTATGCAAACATTCATTTTTCTGGTGTTAATAAATCCTTCCCTTGATGAGCCATCTACAAACATGGACTATATGCATTTTTGCATAAATGAAGTAGCATAATTTTGCATAAAACCAGCGTGACTCAGGCGACCGTAACCATGGCAATAACAGACAGAAAAAAAAATATTCAAAAAATCATTCTGGCATTTTTCAAATTTTGGTCAAGTGCGAGTTGTACCTAAAAATGTATACCTAATATTGATAATTTTATTGTATTGGATAAATAAATCTGAACAGCAGAAGTTAGTCTTTAGGAAAACCATTTCTCATATTATATCCACTGTCAAGTGTCTACTACTGCAAGGTTAATATTTTAAAAAGTATTTCTTACACTTTTCGAACACAACATTTGAATTTGGAACGTTTTATTTAAGTTCAATTGAATATTGACCTCGCAGTATTTAGTATTTCATAGTGTATGTAATATGAGAAATGGTTTTCTTAAATTTGACGAACTTCTGCTGTTCAGATTTTTATATATCCAATAGGTACAATAAAATTGTCTACGCATGAAATCATGTCGATCTGCGTCAAATATTTTTTTTATCAATATTATGAATTTTTAGGTACAACTCGTATAAAATACTTAAGTAATGTCTCCTAAGACGCTTCCTTGTATCTTCTATACTTTCAGATTTCCCCATACTGTCCCACTTAAGAAAAACACTTTGTATAGTACGAAAAATTGTTTCTCACAATGTTGAAACATGGTGAGAAACATATTCCCATTGCATTATAAAGCGCTAATATGCTAACCCCCGTTAAGAGATTCGTCCTCATATTATTAAACCCAATACAAAACAATTAGCTAACAAATCATGACCCTTATTTCAATGTGTATAAGGTCCATGAATGGTCAGTGAACTGAGTAGGCGATAATACAATTTATGACAGACGACGAGTTAAGTCCATAGAGACCAGTGCTCCGTCAATATGATATCGATATGCAATCCACACGTCTGCGATGGAGACAAGAGAAACGAGAAGCAGTAACTCAACTGATTTATGCTTCTTTCTATTTTATAAATTTTCATAATCTTTATTATTAAGGGTAATTTTGCTTGGTAAATTTTGGGTTATTTCTACTCAGAATCACGATGGGAAAAAAACGTCTCTTGGATTTTTTCCTATTTTGTTATAAAATAGAAGAGAAACTGTATAAAACATTTGGGACATTTTTTCTTTACGGATCGAAAGAGATTCTGTATAGAAATAACCTAAAATAAATATAAAGAAATGCTCCTATATCATCATTAGTATTTTATTTTAAAATATGTTTATAAGTAGGTGATTCATGAAAGTAAGTTGTAACTTCAAGACATAAACGTCATGTTATATTAATGCATTTGGCGTTAGCCGCTTTAGGGTAGGTATTGGGTCATAATTCTTTTCGTTGTCTTGTTTTGTGTCCCTAAAAACGTGACGCAGTGGTAATTTTTGTATGAGATGATGTTTTGTTTTCAATTTCTGATGTATGGATTAAAATCAAGCGTGTAAAATAAATACAAGTTCATCGGATTTTTTATATGTATACTTAGTCGAAACAGTAACTAAAAGCGTGACAGAGTGGTATGAAACAAGACAAAGAAAAGAATTTTGACCCAATTACATGATTAGGTAAAAAATTAAATAAATAATCTTACTGGACATAAATGATGCGAATTGAAGTATGCGTTATGGGCGAAACTTAAGCCCCTACTAAAAAGCCCCTAGGTACAAGATTATACCTGATTTCTGACGTCCTTTTATTGTACCACTAGGTATTTGAAAGATATTCAAAAAGATCATAGAAGTTTGTTTAAAATTAAGATTCGGAAATTACTATTTTAAGTAGCTAACCAACAATTTTCGTTCTCCAGACTAGTTCACTAGTTTAGTAGCTATGTTTTGTATTGTATGTTAAGCTGGACTATTTCACAACTTATCTTATAATGTTACAAAGTATTATAGGGAACTTTAGGCCTGTATTTCATATTAACTCGTGTATGTATTTTTTGTATATGGCTGTTTGTTTTTCTAAATAAAAAAAAAAGTTTGTGGTTTAGTTACTGCTTAATTAGCAATACATATGTGTCTGGATGTTAGTGTTAGTCGTGCGTGGCGATAGATTCGGTTACCGACCCAATACTGGACGTGGGGTATTGGACCGAATACTACGTTCTATGGCTTTATGGTCTATGGCCTTTTGATCTTGAATAGGTACAAACTATGTTAACTAAATAACTTGAGATACATGAGCTTTGTCAAACTTCTTCTACATATTTAAATACAATAAATCATGAGTGTAACGACAGACTTGAAAAATGTATTTTTGCCCACATTTTGAGACTAAAACGTCTTAAAACTTTTCTGGATTCGGCTTAGATTGTCAAAAAATGCAGGCTCAATTAATTTTTTTACACTGTGAGGTTTCATCTTGACGTAGCCATTGATTGACGTTAGGGAAAGGAGAAAATGTTTGCAAAAAATCTTTAACTTATCTTATAAAAAGATCATAGTTACATCACTATCTGTAGTTACAAGTACATATTATAATGTGGAAGTACTAGTACCCGACGCTGTATCAATACTCGTCATCACGGCTTGAATTTTCAAAAATAGACATATATTTTTTTCCATTCATATATAAATAAATTCAATATTTGCAAAAAAAAATATTTTGTACGAAAATAACGTAAGTTATATTTTTTTTACTTCTTTTGACGTAAAAAATGGGTAAAGTCTGTGGGTATATACTCATGACTGTAGTCTGTATGGTTTCCTGACTGACTAACTAGCATCAGCGCAGAACTGAAACTTCTGTAGCTAGAGAGTTCAAATTTTCTCATAAGTTCACGGACGAAGTCGCGGGCAGAAAACTCGTAATAAATAAAATAAATAAATACCTACCATGTGACTTTCCTACGGTTGTATAATACTTCTCTAAGTATGTCTAAACAATTGTGTAACAAATATTACGAGCGTAGCAAAGTCTCCTAAAGTTTGGAGGTAACCGCTCTAAAATGGCTCGTATACTTTAAAGCCGCATTTATACCGGCTATGCAACAATTGTAGTCCACTTGTGTGCTTCTTGCAATAAAAAATGTCATCTTCTTTATAATAAGATATAATTATGTAATATATACAGCCATGTGGTGACAGCAGTAAGAATACATTTGTCATCACCCCAACTCCTCCTGCGGGTGTCGTAAGAGTCGACTAAGGGATTGCAGTGTCACTGTTCATTATTTTATAAAAGATTGATGTTGGGCTGCAGCGTGATCATAAGTGGACACATTACTGCGATCGTCAATCCACTTGCCCGTGGCGATTATGGGCATTTACCTCCTATTGCGTTTATACGCATAATTAATAGGAGAGGCCTACGTCCAACAGTGGACTATAATAGGCTGGTGATGATGTATGTTTGTATGTATTATACGGCCGAAGACGGTGTGCCAAAGTGTACCCATATTTTATAGACGTGACAGTACAAGTTGGCACAATATTCATTGATGAAATTGTAGAGGTTAATCCTTATTTCCTACTCAAATCTCGAAATTTGTTTGGAACAGCTGCTTTTTTAATACGTCGAATTGTCAATGTTGTCCTATGTTGTCATGTATTAAGACAACACTATAAATGTACAAGTAGGTACATATAGAACAAGATCTATGTACATATACAACACTATCTGTAGGTATAAGTACATACATATATAGTGTACCTGTCCTTTTTCATTTGAGTCATCATCATCATCATCAGCCTATGATAGTACACTGCTGGACGTAGGCCTCCCCTATTAACTATGCGTAGAGACGCATTAGGAGGTACATGCCCATAATCGCCACGCTGGGCAAGAGGATTGGCGATCGCAGTAATGTGTCCACTATGATGATGCTGCTGCCCATCATCAATCTTTTATCAAATATTGGTCAGTGACACTTCAATCCCTTAGTCGACTCTTACGACACCCGCAGGAGGAGTTGGGGTGGTGACAAATGTATTCTTACTGCCGTCACCACACGGCAAACTCACACGGCAGTACTCTATCATAAAGACTTCCCAACTTCCGTTGCTTCGCGTTTACATTACGGTGTACCTTGTATAATACCTCTCTAAGTACGTCTAAACAATTGTGCAACAAATATAAACGAGCGGTGTAAAGACGACACTGGGAAAGTTCGAGGTTCGCTCTAAAGTCTAAACCGGGTCGTAAACAAATGTAAAGCCACATTTACACTGGTTATTTTACTATCCAACTTTTGTACTACTCGTGAGATACATGATATTCCGTATTAGTTAATAGGAGCCTTGTTAATAGGAGAGGCCTATGATAGACCATAGGCCTCTCCTATTAACTAGGCGTATAGACGCATTATATAGAAGGTAAATGCCCTTAATCGCCACGCTGGGCAAGCGGATTGGCGATCGCAGTGATGTATCCACTATGATGACGCTGCTGCCCATCATCAACCTTTTATCAAATAATGGTCAGCGACACTTCAGTCCCTTAGTCGACTCTTACGACACCCGGAGGAGGAATTGGGGTGGTGACAAATGTATTCTTGCTGCCGTCACCACACGGTTACTCTCGTGAGATAATTGAATTAAAATTTTCGAGGGACATAAACCACTCGACCACTCCAGCTGGTTTAGCATCAGCCGCGAAAGCTGAGGATGTGGGTTCGAATCCCATTTTCGGCGTTGATAAACTTCGGTATTTATTTATTGGTATATGACATCTAATATTTAAACTTAACAAGCCGCTAATAATTGTTTCTCCCTTTTGCTCTTATGGACACATTGTTAAGACCGAAAGGGACACATAATTATTAGCGGCTTGTTAAGTTAACACATGTTTACGAATAAGGGGGTTAGTGGCTACTACTTAAAAATACAACTCAATAAAATATTTGATGAAACATTTTGGGATCCACAAAAAAAATATGCTGAAGTTAGTTTAGATTCAATTATTAAAAACATCAATAGCATTTCGACCAAGTAAATTCTGGCATCATCATCATCATCATCAGGTTGTCTGGAAGAGATCGCTTCTTAGCGATAAGACCGCCTGTTGTCTACCTCTAGTTAAGTCGCTACTTTTTCTGTAATTGTTTTTATTTATTGAGGTGTGCAATAAAGAGTATTTGTATTGTATTGTATTGTATCATCATCTTATCAGCCGAAAGACTTTGCTGTATAATTATTACAATTATGTAAATGAAATTTATAATTACATTTTAATCGGAAGGAGTAATCGAATAACTTTTTGTCCAACTCTGCCCAACATAGCCCTCTCCATTGCCCTTTTAGTGACTTTTATCCTGATCATAAATAAAATATATCCCGGAAAATGATTTCACACGAAGGGATCGAACCCCCGACCTCTGACATTCCAGGCACCGAGCCAACAATCGGTCAAGTCTTGAATAAAACAACACGACCCGATACGGTGCATAAATATTTGGGCAGACATATCATAACTACCATAAGGCATGAAGATATATTATGAGCGTTTAACATGTGATAAGGGAGAGCATCTGTCACGTTTTGACGGAGAGACGAATGTTGTTTGGTCTGAGTATTTACAGGCCATTTTTAGTGAATGTTTTTATAGTGTGCAATCGTCATGCGGGCAAATTTGGTGATTATTGTGAAGAAGGATATAATATGCATTGGGATAGATAAAATTTATAAATCGTAAACCATTTATATTATAATGACCAACGGGTCTTAGTAGCCATGCTTAGTGAATGTTTCTATAGTCTGCAATCGTCAATTCGTCATGCGGGCATTCAAAGTCAAAGTCAAATGATTCTTTATTCAAATTGGGATAAAAACAAACTGTTTTGAATGGTCTAAGTTACACATAAAATTAAAACTACTTCTGGTTCTAACCCTACACCGTTGACCCGAGAAGAACTGGTAAGATTGAAACTTGGCGGGAGTTGTTTTTTCAAATAATCATGGTATGTATGTAGTTACATCTTACATTTTTGTGAAGATATTATGATAAGATTTATAAATCGTTCATATGTTAACGTCAAACGGGTATTAATGGCGTAAACTTACGTAGATTATTATCTTGACGTTTCGGGCCTTACGTTACACTCGCGGTCGCAGGCAAACTCAGTTACGGTCGCAGGGTACCCACATCAAAAACCTTAATTGAGCTTACTGTGGGACTAGGTCGGTTTGATGAGATATCCCAAGATATTCATTAATTAAATATTAAATTAATAAAATAATAATAAATAAATAAATATCTTGGGACATTTTACACAAATCGACCTAGTCCCACGGTAAGCTCAATTAAGGCTTGTGATGTGGGTACCAGGCGACGATATATATAATAGATATATACATATAGATACTTAAATACACAGACAACCATGACCAAGGAACAAATATTTGTGATAAATAAATACACAAATAATGCCCTCGCCGGGATTCGAACCCGGAACCTCCAGCTTCGTAAGCAGGGTCACTACCAACTAGGCTACGGAGGCTGAATTTTTGTCTTTATTTTCAGAACTGTACAATTTATATAAATATATATATTTTTTTATTTTATTTAATTTTTATAATACATATACATAAATAATATCTAACTAATCTAACCTATATCTTAGATTGGCCCTTGTGTATCGCTGTATCGAAATACTCAAGTGCAAGGAAGTCGCCAGCTCTTCGGTCTTTAGTTACGTCAAAGTACAACATACAGGTTGTAAAGTAATTTTTTATGTACGCAGTATTTACGAGTGCCAGTTTCGCGGGATTGCACTATCCCTGACGAGATCTAAATTTACTTGTGTAGTGTAAACGGGGCCTAATCACCAGGGTGCTTAGCCAAGATGCCAATCGCTAGCGCTTAGTAGCGTAACGTAGTTTTCCCTCTCTGTCACTCTTTCATATTAGTGCGACAAAGACAGTTAGCTGCGATTAACGATGAAGCGCTAGCGATTGGCAACTTGGCTAAGCACCCAGAACTATCAAAATCTCAAAGTACAGCTGCGCTAGTTTCAGTGTTGTTTGCAAAGTGAATTATCTTTACGACGCTGTGGTTTTCTAGCTTTCTTTGGTTATTTGAATATGCATGTGTGTTACCTGCCTTGATGTTATTCCATAAAAAACATGATAAGATTGTTTTTTACGTTTATTACTTTATTAAATTAGGTTTAACAGTAGAGAGAAAGAAATAAACGTTCATTCATGAACGATACGACGGCGTCATTTGTCACGACAAACAACAAGTAAAAATATAAACGTAAAAAAATACCACATAGAGTAAAGTTACGAAGAAATGTCACAAAATGTTAGGATGATAATTAATAACAAACAAAAAAAAATCACAAAGTGTAGAGGTATAATACAATACAAAACTCTTTATTACCCACCTCACACGTAACAAAAAATAAAAGTACACAAAACAAGAAATACAAAAAAACAGAGGGTACAAAAGGCGGCCTTATCGCTAAAAAGCGATCTCTTTCAGACAACCTTTGGAAAATATTTAAAATGAATACTAACAACAGAAACATAAATTCCAATAGACATACATAAATTTTATCATATTTACATACATATACCAGCTACATCTACATTATATAAAGCATTTCAAGTAGAGGAAAATAACAGTGCCAATCATTAAAATTAAGGAAGAGACAGATAATATTCCTAAGATACACGGAAGCTTAAATATTAGATGTTGTAAACTGAAGAAAAAATGCCGAAGATTACCAGCTTCATTTTTTGGCACGTGACATCTAACATTTACATTTAAACTCAATAAATATTTAATAAAACAATTTTAGTTGTTTCACAAAACACACACTTCTGTATTATGAAATGTAAAAAAATACAAATTAAAAATACATTTTCGCATACGTTCAAATATGATATGTTCAAATAATTTTAATAATAGACCTGATCTTAAATTTAACATTTATCCAAACAATTTTATAGTCCAGCTACATTTTTTCAAAATAAAAACCTATAATTAATTTGTTAAAGTATATTAAAATGCCCTTCAGTGGAATTCGACGTATGTCAAAGAAAAAAATTATGGATCTCTGCATATAAAACGCCTTGTCAAAGGCCTCCACGGACGCCCCGGCCGCGGCCCTCCGCTAGAGGCGGCCAAAGGCCTAGCTACCGACGTCCGCCGCGACGGCGCACCACGGGCCGCATTCCTGTCTGCTTGCTCGTCAACGTGACAATAAGCTGTCAAATAATATTTTTACAAATTTCATTTCATTATTTGGTGTATTGTGATTTTATTAAGTGTATTGTGTTATTTTATTAGGTATTTCTTGTTAAGGTGCTTATTTTTATCTTACTTTAGTCCGTTTCGGCAACTGACCCAAATTTAACGTGAGTTATTATTTTATTAGTGTTTATTTTAAGTCTTAAAGATTGCATTCAAATGGATTGTTGTGTATGCAACAAGACTTTTAAAAATTCAAAAGGTCTACACATACATCAGTCTCGCGTCCATCATGCC